>VZUI01003148.1:0-45024 GCA_013401135.1 Cettia cetti
GGCGGTACCGCCCCGCACTGAGGGGACACGGCACCGCCCGCACTGAGGGGACTCGGCGGTACCGCCCGGCCCTGAGGGGACACGGCGGTACCGCCCGGCCCTGAGGGGACACGGCGGTACCGCCCGCACTGAGGGGACACGCGGTACCGCCCGGCCCTGAGGGGACACGGCGGTGCCGCCCGGAGCCGAGGGGACACTGGGCGACAGGGCGGGACCCTGACGGGACACGGCACTGAAGCGCAGCGCCACAGCCCCGGGCTCCTCCAAAGCCAGCCCAAAACTCAGCCTGCCTTACGGGAGGAGATAGCGCGGTAGATGGGGTTGATGGCATTCAACAGGCGCTGTTTTCCAGAGATTGCTGAAATACCTTCCGAGTTCCACCAATTCCTTTCTAAAGTCAGGGCAAACCCACCAGCCTTCGCTGACCTAAGGAGAAACACAAGTGAAACGGAGGGAAAACACATTCGCTGCAGGAAGGGGAAAGGATCTTCAGTCAGTGGAGAAAAAGAGAAAAAACAAAAACCCAACACATACAACCACGAAAACAACCAAAAAAACCCCAAACACCAACAAAACCAAAACAAAAAAAACCCCACCATATAAACCCCACCCCAAATGCACCTTCAAATACCATGATGCAATTTAATTGCAACAGATTGGATTTGATAATACTGTGTATTGAAGCCTTCCAAACAGACAAGACTGGACAGTCTAAGTCCGGACAGTTCCAGACTATTTTGGATCACTGTTTAAGCACTGATATATAAAAAGATTCTACGTTACAGAGCGTTCCCTTCAGAAGCATGGCACTTCCAGCTCAGAGGTCACATTTTTCTTAGCAATGCTAGAGTTGAACTAAGATTTTTTTTTCCTGACAGCAGCAGCTACAAACAGCAAGGGGGAGGGAAATATGTAAGCCCTGCTTGATTATAGCTTCTTAGTGACAGACTGTGAACAGCAGCAGTTTAAATCAGGGTCTTCAGGGAATCTGGAGAACCAACCAAAATTCTTCAACCTCATGCAAAGCAGCCACCTCTCCATCAATTATCTTCTGTATGAAACCTCCTCTTTCGAGCTATTTCACCCACCACTTTATTCCTTCCATGTTCAGAGGAAATTTTTCCAGGCTGCTTTTTTCCCCCATTTGGTCATTTTTCCTAATAACATCATTTAAGTAACCTGGAAGTGATGTATAGGTGAAGATGTATGTATAGGCAGAGGAGTATAGCCTATGATTAAAAAAACCACAAACCAACAAAGAAAAAAACCACCAGAAAAAAAAAAAAATAAAAGGGACTGTTTTCCCATTGTAAATTTAGGGAGATGGGAAGAGAGAGAAGAAACTAATCTGTGTTGAGTATTTGCAGAGACTGATTTTGAGTTATAGAAGAGTATTGATTGTAGCTAGAGGGGAGGAAGCATTGCCATTCCCCTCTCCTTTAAGCAGTTTTCCAGTTATCAAATGGAAAAAGCAGCTAAAATACTGTCCTACCTCAGACTCTGGAGTTTCCTCTAGTGGCTGTAAAGGGTGACAGCAGAAATGAAAAAAGACTTCTAGTATGTTATGGCTTGTGCTGATGTCTATGAGGGTGGATTAAAACCCACTATAAACTACCAGATAAGCTAAAACAGGGAAACAAAAATGCAGTTGAGGAGCATGAAGCATGCACCATAGAGCTGCTCAGGTTGGAAAGGACCCTCAAGATCAGAGAGCCCAACTGGTAACCAAGCACTGCCACTCCACCACTGCACCATGTCCCTAAGCACCACATCTACTTGGTTTTGAAATCCCTCCAGGGATGGTGCCTCCATCACTCCCCTGAGCAGCCTGTACCAGTGCTGTTTTGTTGAGGACATTTTTCCTAATATCCAACCCAAACCCCCCAGGGCACAACTTGAGGCTGTTTGCTCTCATTTTATTGTTTGTTATTTGGGAGGGGAGAGACCAACACCCACCTGGCTGAAAAAGCCTCCTTTCAGACAGCTGAATGATTATAAGGTCTCCCTTGAGCCTTCTCCAATCAGTTATCAGCTGCCTCTGCAGCTGCTCTTCATGAGACTGATGCACCAGACCCCTTAACCATCTTACTTTCCCTTCTCTGGACACGCTCCAGCTTCTACCAGCTGTCCAGTAAGAAGGACTCATGGTATTTTCTCTCTACACATAGACATTTCTGTGACAGAAGGGGGTAACTTCAAGGACTAAAACATGAGGATCCACTGTGCTACCTGGAGGCAGTGGTCTGACCTTTTCAGGCATCTGCCATGAGCAACAGTAAGTGCCAATGAGCGATGTTTTGTTGGACAGTTTGGCTTGTCACCTCATAAAGCCGAAACAGAAACAGCTGCAAAGCTCGAGGGGGGTGGAAAAAGGAGTAACTGTAACTCCAACTGGTTTTTATAGGAACCAGCTTTGGCAGGCGGAGCCTCTGGGCACTGACGCGGTTCTGCCGCGCGGTGGCGGCCCCGGGACGGGCCGGGCCGGACCGGGCGCTTCCCCCTCCAGCGGCGACTTCCCAACCCTGCTGGGTTGTGTCCGAACAGCCGCAACAGCCCAGCTGGCGATGGAAACGGGACACTGCACAAGTCCAGCTCGCAGCAGGAGCAGCATTTTATAGAACAGCCTAGATTGGAAGGGCCCTTAAAGCTCATCTAGTTGCAACTCCCTGCCATGGGCAGGGACACCTTCCACTAGACCGGGTTGCTCCAAGCCCCGTCCAGTCTGGCTTTCAGCACTTCTGGGATGGGGCAGCCACAGTTTCTCTGGGAAACCTATGCCAGTGCCTCACCATCCTCACAGTAAAGAGCTTTTTCCTAATATCTAATCTAAGCCTACCATCTATGTCACGCAATCCCCACTGTCCTATAACTCCACGCTCTTAAGTCCCTCTCCATTTTCCCTGTAGGTTCCCTTCAGGTATTGCAAGGTCACAGTTAACTCACCCCAAAACCTTCTCTTTTCCAGGCTGAACAACACCAGTTCTCTCAGCCTTTCCTTATAGCAGAGGTGCTCCATCCCTCAATTCATCTTGGTGGCCTCCTCTGGACTGTTTCCAGGTCTGTATCCTTCCCATGCTGTGGCCCCAGAACTGGGTGCACTGTTCCGGGTGGGTCTCACCAGAACAGAGCAGAGGGGCAGAATCCCCTCCCTCCCCTTCTGCCCACGGTGCTTTGCATGAAACCCAGGACACAACTGGATTTCTGGGCTGCCAGCAGATATTGCTGGCTCATGTCCAGCCTCTCATCCCATCCACCAGCACCCTCGAGTCCTTTTCAAAACATAAACTGACCTATCAGCTAACTTAATTTTATTCACAACTATGCCTAAACAGGCTTAGCAACTGAGTTGAGAGAAAATGCTTGATTTTAGTAACACAATTTGAGAATAGGTACAAGTTAAAGAGGTACAAGTTACTGAACTGGCATGCAGTATCACAAAAGCTTCATGAAGACATGAAGTCAAAACTATTGCTCTCTGATTCCCACAGCAGGTAATGCCCACTTAAAGCATTCCTGCATCTTCTCAGCACAACATTCTCCACTTTTGGCTGCCCTGAGGCAACAGTTTGTGATGGGATACTCCAAAGTAGTTGACTTTTCTTAACAACAAAGAAGAAAATATCAACTACTACAGAAATTTTTACATACAGAGTTAGCCTGCATCTAACCCCTTCGATCTACACCAAAGTTGAGTTAGTCCAAAAAGACCAGACAAGGTATATACAGGCCTTAGAATGAGTTGGGACTGTTCCATCAGAATTTTAAAAATGAAAAATTTTTGTCTTTCAGTACCTTGGTATCTGTGTTCCACTTGGGGAACTTGGGGTAATTAATTACCCAACTAATAAGGTACTTCAGGATGAAAGGTGGACTTCAAATCACAACTATTATATAGACAGATAGTAGCCCAGAAAACTTAAAAACTGTTAAGAAAAATTGGAGACCTTCCCAGAGTGGAATTCCACTTCTACAAAAATATTTCCCAAAGTAAAGACAAAATGAGATTGGGAAGCAGGAATCTATTGAATCATTGCAGAACCAAAATCAAATCCACTATAAAGGTTCATTACAATTTTGTATTTTATTAATCCAAATAAATGCTGCATTTTAGAGTTAGTAATATATTTTAATTTCTTCATTTTATTTGTGGTTTTCCATTCCCTTTAAGGTCCCTTGAGGACTTAAAGCTAGAAAATCAACTGTGCTATGAAATCATAGGCTCCTGGAATAGTGCATGATGTAACACAAAATGACAGATTGGGCTGTGAGCTAAAGACTGTAGATCTCTGCAGCTGAAAAAGCTTTCGAGTCAGGACTGATTTTGGAAATGAGCAAAACAAATACTCAAAATCCCTGGTGCTGGCTGAGCAACCTCCCCCCTCAATGTCACCCTGTCCAGCTGCTTGAGTGCACAGAGCTGAGATCCCTCCAGCCCTGGGAGCTGCCCAGTGGTGCTGCTGCTGCAGCCAGCCCTGCTCTGTGGCCCTGGGCAGGAGGGGGGGCCCTGGGGGTAGCATGTGCTGCATTAAAGGGTGGAAGCACTCTGCTCCTCCCATCCCTCTGCCCACATCTCTGTTCTGTTCCATGGATCCCTGTAAAGCAGATGAGAGGTGCACAGCTGGAGCTGTAGGTACTGCTCTGCAGAGCTCACTCATCCCAATCCCCCCTCTGGCCTTTTTCAGGAGCAATGGTCCTTAACACAATTGCTCTGCTTCTGCTGCAAGTCCACATTTTGCCATTTCATTAATGAGGACAAAATAATTTGTTGCTGGGATGGCAAAATGTCATTTTTCCTATTCTGCTCAGAAGTCTTATGCCAGCAGAGGCCAAATTATGTTATCTGGTTTAAATTTTGTTTCTTTTTCAGAAAGAAAGCATAGAAGGCTAATTAGTGTCTTTGTTCTTGATCACATAAAGCTTGTTCCTTTACAGCAATAACCAGGAGGTTGGGGTCAATGCAACGAGTCACATGGAGACTTACCAGAATAGGCACTAAACCTCATTAAGCTTCCTTCTCTCCCCTGAGCACCCCTTTTGGGTCACAGACACATCCAAGCCTGGGGATGCAACATTTCCAGCGCAGTGCAGAACTGCAGGAAGAAAAAGAAGAGAGTCACAGGCCATTCAGTAGCAAAGGACACATTAGGAGTTACTGCTGTGCCAGATTTTCTTCCCTCCAACCAAAGTGTCCCCCAGAGGGCTTTTTAGATTAGTTCCCCAGGCCTTGTGCACTGAGTAAATCTCTATGAGCGTGTTAAATGGTTAAACAAAAATTTGCAATTTTTTTCCTGGCTGCATTATTAGTTCAGCAAGGATTTAATTTATGTCCTTGCTTTGGGATAAAAGAATAAAAGAACTTTTTGAAGAATGCAGAGAAGTGGGGGTTTTTGTGATACGCAACATTTGAAAATACAGTGTTACAGCTTTAAAGCACAGCTTTTGACTTCATAGTGTTCATTTTGCCTCACACATTTTCACAATGCCTTTAATACACTCTTTATATGGAATTTGATCACTGGTTTTGCTGCCTTATCAATTTAAATTGTAAATTCAACTTTTATTTATTGAAATATTTTACATATAGAAGACTAACATTTATATATGAAATAATATAACAAACCAATGTTCTACTCAAGGGAAAGGCAAAAATATGTAGTAAAAATACAAGTCAAGTAAAATATCAAGGATGGGATAGTGCTACATATTTTATAACTGCTAAATAATTGACCTGCATAATTCACAGTATATTAAGCAGATTTTTCAGAAATTGTATATATTGATTAGAAGAGCAAAAACAAGTGTTCTGCAGTGTTGTTTGCTTCCAAAAAGCTTTTTTTTTTTTTTTTAACCTTTTCAATTTAGAAATCTGTGACATTCACCAGACATTTTAAATATCTACAAAAAAACGCCCCACCTTCTGGTTATTTAATCTGGGGAAGCAATAAATTACAATATTTTGTCACAGGAACTGGCAAGTTCCTCACTTAGAATTCCTACAAAACGAATTCTAAAACACATACATAATCAATTCTGCACCATCTTTACTGTCCTTTGTGTTCTAAATACTAAGAAATTTTTTTGTATTTATTTATCTATGTTCAACTGAAGATGATTTCTGTCTTGCCCTCTTCAAGGGTAGAAATTCCAGCCATTTTTGCTGGGATCTGCCTAACAGTCTCTGTCTTACCTATCTCTTAACTGTCTTAGGAAGCTTTCTATCAGCCCCTCACTGAGCACTAGTAGACAATTTATCTTATTGCTATGTGCTTTAGAAGCCTATCCATATATGAAATAAGAAAACTACAATGGAACAGCTCTTGATCTTTTTGGAACATTTATCCTGTCAGCAAGAATCAGAGATAAGTTCTCTTGTGGACTGTTTCTTTTCCCTTTCAAAATCTCACTGCCTTCCCATATTGCTCATGTCAGTTATGCACAATTTCAGCTATCACTAGGATCCAAATTGTTTCTGGAGAGTAGGACATCCCAAATCCTACCCTGAAAACCTGAATTATAGAGGTGGTGATGAGCAGGTGCTGAGGCAAAATGTACATTTTTCCTGCTTCCTATGCATTCTGTAAGGTGAACCCCAGGGTGACACTCGCTGCTGCAGGCTTGGTGCCAGTGCATTGCTAGTGAACAGACAGAAGGGTTTTCTGGTAAGAACAGCCAGAGTAAATGTACAGGAACACATTTTGCAGCTGTGAGCACTTGCACTTGAAAACTAACTTGTGCTCGGCATCTTTGCACTACAAAACCATTCCACGAGCTCCAGGCTGCATCCCTTGAGAAAAAAATGTACTTGAAAGAGAGAGAGGTGCAAAAAGTCTGCACAAGAGATTTGTGCTTGCTGTGCAAACATTTATACTCACCAACACTATTTGCCTTAATAGTCATATAGAAATAAGGCTCTGTTCATTAAAACGCTTCACAGCTGCCAAATATTCAAGCAGAATGATCCTCTTATATTTTAGAATTCAACAAGAAGTGTTATTAAACTTGCTTTGATCTCAGCATGATTTGTTTGTCCATGAAATAACCTTAAGACTTTTAAAATCAACAGTGACAATAACTCAATGAACACAGTAAAATACGCACTGAGGAAGGACACAGCTGACAAGAGCTTCTGAAATACACGAGAGGAATTTGGATTCTGAAAATGCACTGAATGTATTCTTGAAAAATATTCTAGTGGCTCATTTCTTTTTCTTTTTCTTTTTTTCTTTCTTTTTTTTTTTTTTTTTTTTAGTCATCTGGAGACTTTAGAAGGAGATGGAGACATGCAGGAGTTGTACTTTAACAACCAGGGGAATATGATACAAAAAAGTGATATTGCTACTCAAAGTAATTCAGCATCTAGGAGGAGAAGAATCACTTCATGCAATGCCTTATAAAGTTTGAGAATGCAGAATTTGTGACTCACCATACCCTGCCTTCGAACTGCGTTCACATGGTGTTATATAACACTGTGCACGCTCACCTGTTGAACAGAGTTCATTATGAGTCAGGTATCTCTTCACATCATTCATTTCCTTCTCACTTGAGAGCTGACTTTCATTCGTTACTGAAATAATCCCTCTCACAAGACAGTGATTAGTCTGACAAATGGATAGAATAAAATGCCTTCAGCCTCTTTATGGGATCTCCTTTAGCATTCTGACAGCTACAGCTAAAAGCAATATATTTTTTGGATTCCTCTTATTCCTTAGTGGCAAACAAGGTATGTCTTAAATAAGACAATCCCAGCATATGTTTACCTATTCAGTTAACTCCTCCATTATCCTTCAACAGTTAAATTTCACTTTCAGTACAAAACCCTGAAACATAAGGGGAAAGAAAACCTCATTAGGAATGTGGGGAGCAGAACTTAAAACTGTGCCCAGCAGTGCTCTCTCAATTAAAAATAAGGGAAAGTGAAAGCTCCTATTTCACCTTTTAGTGGAAAGTTACCTAAATATATCCCTTCAATATAGGGGAACAATAGTGAACACTAAAATCATCTCTGCCTCTAATCCAGACGTCCATAGAATCAAGTTCCTCAGCTTCACTGCCTCCATCTGGATCGAGAACATAACTTTGCTGGATGTCTCTGTTCAGACAAAATTATTCTCCCCAGGCCCAAGGGGGCCCAAGGTCATAAGACAACTCACCTTGAAAGTTCTGTTGTCAGGGCATTAGGAGCAAGGCTCTGCACTCCAAGTTTAGCTGCACTGCCACCCTCGCTGGCTCAGTCTCTATACAGAACAAACAAACACAGGATGGCTTAGCTCTGAGGACACCAGCTGTCCTCAAACATCACAGTTATGGTGACAGAAAAATAGAAAAGACAAATGAGATTAGTCATCACATGAGATACACTTCTGCAAGTCTTCAAACACTTCTTTAGAACACAAGATCTTGTGTCACGCTAACAACATCAGGGGATTTCCCCACTTTGTCCCTTAAGGAGATTGCAATAAAAAAACTTCCCTCTCCCTTCTCTACTATATAAGCTGCTTTGTTTTATTTTCTCTTAAAGACACTTTGTTTTCAGCTTTGCCAATCACTCTGAGTTTGTGTGCTAAGCAGTCATGTAGAAAAAAATACTTTTCTTTGTTCAGCCAAGTTATGAGTGTATTACAACTGAACCGTGATGTGTCAACAGTTTGTGTGTAACTTGGAAAAAAAAAATCTCTCTCACTATTGAGACTGATTGAGGAGGTGATTAGCCTTTTTCTAAGGATCAGGTATATTAGGCTAAATTTCCAAATGGCATAAACCCCCTAAAAATAAAACAGCAAACTCTTTCCTGAATGGGCTATGTGTTTTTGCTTCTTCTCTCCCTCTGTGGGTTCATGGTTTAGTTACAGAAAGCAAAAATTTGTCTATTACAACAGAAGATGTTGTCATCCATTAATGTATTCCTGGCCACAACTAAATCCTAGTGAAAAGATTCCTTGTAGTACTGTGAAGACACTTTGGCATAACTTATTAGGTCATTTACACTTAAATACGGGAAGTCTAGCATTAACATGATTGGAAAGGTATTCCAGACACATTCCATGGGCTCTTTTTCAATCCCTGAGAATTGCATGAGGTCTGCATGGGCACCTTGGTGCTCATATGTCTATATTCACTATGCTTGCCATGTTCCTAAGAATTTATGCTGTGGACAGAGCTATATATCCTACCAGCTATTCCATTTTACCAAAAAGTCTGCATCCCTCCACCAAGAGTCATGGCTTGGCTTCTTGCCCAGTGGAAGAGAGGTGAAAGCAAACACAGTCAACTCCATGAGAGAGCAAAAGTAACCCAACTTAAAATAATAATAATAAAAAGAAATAAAATAGGTCTTCCCAGGTCCCTAGAAGGAAATTCTTGAGAAAATTTATTGTCCTTACCAGAGGGAAGAAACTCTGAATGAGCAGTGGGCATAACTGCTCATAGTCAGTTAAAGGAGCTGGTGACTCCTCTCACAAATCAGTGTCCACACAGAGCAATGGACAAGACTGGTAAGGAAAGAAATCCACACTCTGGCTCCTGTATTCTGCTGTTGCATCCATCACCACCACTCCCATCAGAAGAGATAAATGGCAAAAGTTTCATCTTTCTGACTTCATAACCATTATGTTGGAAAGCTAAAGGTGCAGCATACAACTCCTGTTAATTTGGAGCCTCAATCTGTCACTGTTACCTTTAGTCACCATTCTGCAGCTTGCAGGCTGAGGTTCACACCACCCTTCATTCATCAGCAGTTTTCAGAAGCATTGTGTATTTCACCAGGTGTCTTTAGACCTCCATGCCTGTCCTACCTCAACATAAATTTAAAATTCTTTTATTAGAAACCAGCAGTATCAGAGGTTCACTGTAAGAGAAGTCACAGGAGTCGTTAAGGGTTTTCATGTATGGGAGAATACTCCCACTCACATCCTGAAGAATGTGGGGAGGTTCAAACAAAAGGATCTGACCACATGTCTGAGACTAAACCAGAAATGCATATCTTCTTCTACCCACACCCTGCTCCCAAAACTCAATCTGTTACAAAACCAGTTCCTTTCCATCTGCAAAGCTCACTGTTTTATGTAGTCAGTCTTGCTCAGAGTACAACAGAAAAAGCAAGAAATGGTTAGTGGCAAAGAGTGGCAAATCTTGAAATCCTTTCAGTCCTAGACACACAGGGAACACTGACTTTTCTATAGAAACATTTTGGAATTCAAGGCCCTTCTGACTATTCCACTGAATTGTATCCTTAGACTTTTATCCCTTCATCCTCTCTCAGATATTAAATTATACTGGGCTTCATTCTGTAATGCTGTTAGTAATGTTTTCAAATGCTATATGCAGGGTTACTGTACTCTGAGAAAGTGCTAGTCAGGAAATTATGTAAGAAATTTGCTTTATTTTGTTACTGAAATTCTGCCAGTCTTCCAGATATTTATGTCACTGGCTGGATGTGATTATCAACAAAAAAACCCCAGAGATGATCTTGCCATGACTGTAATTAATTCCAGTTTTCAGGTACACAATACCTAATTTGCAACAATATAAGCCCAAAATTTGAGATAATCCATAAGAAAGTCAACAATACTTCACTTCATGTCATTCTGGATGTTTTGCCAGTCTTATTTAAAACTGACTCTTTCCTTACATATTTTTTTTTCAAACATGTTTTTAGTTATAACTAAGAACATTTACACTAGCAGGATGGAACCTGTTGACTCCAACTTAAAAATACCAGGCAATTTTAAAATCATTTAATATTTTTGTAACTCCCCCCCACTACCCAAGAAGAACTCTCTGTTTGTTAAAGACCATCATCAGTTGTGACTCTACCTGTATACTGGTATAATTTCTTCTCTTTATGACTAAAAGCTGTTTGCTTTCAAGTGCCATTTACCAGTTTCTCCCCTGATATAACACTGCATATTCTTTTCTTTGCCAAGAGAAGTGGAGTGGTTTGGGGTATCACAGGCCACTAAAACTGAACTCTGCACTGGTAGGATTCCTTCTGAACAGTTCTGTTGTAAGTCATTGTGAATTTAACAATGGAGAGCACTGCCAAAGCAGGGAAAGCTGTTCAAAAGCCCAGATTGCATTCTAGGCATATTACTAAAATCACAGGCTGCTTCCTGCTTTTTAGATAAAAAACACAAATATTTGCAGGGAGACGCGGAAATAAAACTCATTCACTTGACTTGTTTTTTTCACAATCTAGGCTTACATTCAGCCACTTTTCACCTCTGAGACAAAATCCTGCATCATGAAGGAGCAAATTCAAAGCCATTCATGTGTAGTTAATTCCATTTGGTCACTCCAATAACACAGAAATACATGAGGACTTTACAGCTGGGTAGTGCAATGTAAGAAACAAATACTCAAAATTCAGCTAAGAAACCACTGAGCCTGTGCTTTGCTACTACCACCACTGGTTCTATTCTATCACTGCTACCAAAGAACCAAGCCCAGCTGTGTGAAAAACAAGCTTTGTACTGATAGTGGGGAACAGCCTGCTCACACCTGGCCACTCTTCCGCTGGCAAAGGAATGTGCTCTTTGCTGCTCTGCTTTCTGCTTCAAAGTTGGAAAGGGGATATTTCCCAATATGCAGTAAAACATTAAGAAAAAGGAATAAAATGGCTTCAAAAGTGCCTATGGGAAATGGACAGCACAAGAATTCTCAATACTCTGTTATATTGCAAAAGGAGAAGAAAATATCTTGAAAACAAGACTCATTGCATTGATAATTTTAAAAATAATTATGATCCTATATTTAGAAAAGAAATATGATACTGGATTTCACTACCATATGTAGAAAACATTAAAGGGAAAACTGGATGGGATTGCCAAGGCAGTATGGGGCCAAGAATTGCCACTTTTTTTTTTTTTTAAGCTCACCCCCAAAACACTGGTGAGGGGCAGAAAAGATTAACACAACTTTCCTCTGGAACTACTGCTGAAGTAAATTTTACTGGCAGGATGCAAAAACTGGCAGTGCTGGAGTGATGCTGACAGCACCAGGACTAGCTGAGCAATTTTGGGACAGTTTGCAGTGATACTGTCCATTTTCAGCTGGTTTCTGAATAAAAAAGAGTTTTTTTAGTGTTATTATTCCAATGTAATTTATGAGATGACTAGAAAGGGGATAGGAGAGCAAAATTTCCCTTGGAAGTGCATGGGAGGATTTTCAGTCAATAAGCAGTGCACATTAGCCAAAGTTTTACTGCCAACAGTAGAAAATATGTGAATATATTGTCAACATAAATAAAAAATGAATGGCCTGAACATGCATTGTTACTGTTTTCTTCTGAATGTGTATGCCAAGAATTGTAAAAATGGTCTTTCTCACAGCCCTGAGAAAAATTACTTAATTATCAGTTTCTTCTTTTTTGAGAAAAGATTATACCTAGTGAAAATTCATAAAACTTAAAGAAGCCAAACAGCAGTTTTGCCAAAAGGCCTGTGGTCAGGTTGGCACTTACTCTGTCCAATCCTTTGCACATCCAGAGCAGTATTTCAATATTAATTAATTGTCAGAATGCTGGAACGAGACAAGCAAACAGAAATCTGACAGCCAGATGCTACAAACAGCTCTCTATTTGCACAGATTTCTCAACAAGCATTACAATACAGTACATAGCTACAGAATTAAGTGCAAAGGTAAATGAATCATGGGGTTGGAGGAGGGACAAGGAGCAGAACATTATTTGTAAGATTAAAAAACATCTTGGGATTTTTATTTGTAAACTATGCCATGCAATTCCTAAATTTCCTTTTCATCTCAGTGCTTCCCAAATATTTTGTCCTTCACAAGATTGTATTTGCCTCAGGGGAATACTGAACAAGAATGACAACTTGGCAGGAGAGGAGAAAAAGCATATTCAACTAAGTGAACCTGAAAGTTGCATTTACAGACTGAAATAGTGCAGAGACCCTAAGAGCAAGTGTCCTCCTCTTAAAAAAGACTCAAAATCTGCATTGAGGTATTTAGAGCCACAGCTTGCCCTCTGTCTTCCTTTTCATCACCCTGGAACACGTGGCTCCTTAAAAGGATGTCTGTGCAATCCTTCCCTTCTCCAAGACAAAATATGAGAGGGGTCAAATGACTCATTATGGATCAAGACCTCACAGGCCCCACCACTGCCTCATCCTCAGGCAAAGAATGAGGACATGCAGAACTCCTCACAATACTGCCATGGGAAGATTTGTTCTGAAGGAGTCAAGTGAATCAATTGGGGAACAGACCAAAACCTGGCACCCTGGGAAAGAGATTGCAGAGGCTTGGGCTCTGAAAGGACACAATTTACGGATTTAGTTCACTTGTTTGCCTTCTCAGTAACACAGCATTCACAGCTTACCCAGAAATGGAAGCAGTTCTGGTGGTCAGTCCCACTCCTACTACCTGGAAGGAGGGTGCTGTGGCCTAGCACACCAATGCAGTCTGGGCTCACACACCGCTGGAAAAATGGGAAGCAAACCTGCACGTGGCAGAACCCCAACAGAGAGTTCACAACTATTACCTTGATACCTCGATATTCTCCTCAAAATCAGCCAGGATAGTTGCATTTCAGAAATGACAGCTGACTAACTGATTTTTAGACTAACTACTCTTGTGGTGACCCTAGCTCTTCCCTAGGCACATTGTAAGACTGCTAGAATTAGATATCTTGTGTATGTGTGCACAGAGAAAAGTATCTCCCATTTCCCTAAGACATATCAGTGCAGGATGTGCCCCAAATGGGTTCCTTCCTCACCTTCTGAAGGCACTGGCTTTAAGAGATTACACAGTATGCTCCTACACCTGCATAAATATGGCATTCATCTGGGTACTGGGTTTCATTCTACTGTATTTTAACTGTCAGCTGTTATTCTGAGAGACAGATAATGTAAATAATTAACAGGCAGGACATTCTTCCAGCTGCTAATGCTGTAAAATAATTTCTCAGATGTCAACCCAGAATTAGATTTAATACTGATTAAGCACTCAATAATAATGTGTGGTGAAAGACAGACAACTATAACAGAACAGTGCCGAGGAAGTGCTGATTTTTATCTGACTGGCTTTCTGCCTCTACTGATGGCAATCGATTTAAAAGCATTTTTTGCATGCAGACAGCAGTTTTCTGCACTTTCTTCCTGCACATCTCTCACATCTCTGTTAATGGTGATGTGGTTTCATTAGAAATGGGGCACCAGTAGCCACTGCCACAAGCCAAGTCACACTGAGGTGTGCTCTGCTGCTCAGGAGCAGATGGTTCCCCTTGCAGCACACCAGGGAGGCTGGCTGTTCTACACAAAAAAAACCTGTTCACACCTGCTGGGCAGGCCAAGGAGAGAGTCATCAGGACACTCAAGATCCATTCTATGTACACAGGGCACTTTCATGAGTCACTACACATTTCAGAGGTGGAATCCACCCGGTTTCAGTTTTTACACTCCTTTTTCAGAACAGGTGAACCCTTCCCTGAGGCTTTCTCAGCCGCAGGAGCTGCAGGAAAGTCCCCTGTCAGTGCTCATAATGGAAGAGAAGTTATTTTAGCCTTTGTGAGAGAAAACCATTTAGTGTAGGCTTCTGATCACAAATTGATACCAGTGATGCTGCTGGTACAGACACAAACTCAGTCCTGACTGGAAAAACAAACCTTCCACAAGTGTTTCATCAGTCATCAGCCGGGATCTGCATCTCATTATCACTTGCAGCTTGCCTAGCCTCTGGAATTAGTGAATCCAAGTTAATAAAGACTCTCTGTTTAGCAAAGAGACCAATTCACAACTAAAACTACATTTCTAAAATGGGAGTTGAACATTAGCATGTCTGTAGTGCTTTTTAAGCTGCAGTACACAGAAGTTGTAGTATAAATGGACTTGAGCACATTCTGGTAACTTGTATAATTAACAAAGATACAAACCTCTTTGAAAATCTAAAACTGCAGCCCCAGATACTGTCTCCAGCTCTGTCCAGTCACCCAAATAGTCACATCCACCCTAGTACAGTTATGGACTTCAACTTTAAAAGCATTAAACTGATTCTCATGTGGTGATATATTATATTGACTTTGTTGAGAGCACAATTAGGCTACTGCTACTCAAAATCTTCACCAAAACTCTCCAAGTTTGTATTAATGTCACTTTTGACACATTGACAAAGCCAAAAATATCCCATATTCTCTAAGAGCTAAGTGTTACGTATAGAGCAGATCTGAAGAGCTGAAAGCACTCAGTACTTGGATGCAGTTCCTGGAAAAGTTTCAGGAAGCTTTCATTAACAGATCAGTAAGTATCACAGCATTTCTATTATACGGTTATTAAGCTGATTTTTCAGTACCTGCAGAAGCTTTGAATATCTGTAATACTTTTGGTAAAATTGAACTTTCCTAGCTATTGAACGAATTGAACTATTCTAACTATTACAAGGTTACTAGATTATATTTTTCTTCTACAGAAACACGTGCAGTGTGTTGAGTGTCTGTACTACTGCAGCTAAACCAGCCTGGAGGCTGCACCAACCTCTGCTGAAGTTCAGCACTGCAGGGCAGTGTTTAAATGGCCTGTTCTGGGACAAATGCTTAAAGCTGAGGTAACTCCTCTCTGAACTTCACATATTAGATGGGAGTCAAATCAGCAGTCTGAAAATGTTAGTAGGTACAAGTTAAACTCATTTTTTTCTTCAGTGACCTCTCACTCCTAGCCCAGATGAAAGTGCAGCCCTGACACCTGAAATATGGTTCTTTTCTTCCAAAACTGCATTTGTATTATACTGCTGCTACTATGGAGCTGCTGAAAATTACAAATTCATAATTATTTTCTAAACAGAAGCCAGTCAATGACAACAATAAGAATTCTTCAAAACTATTGACACAGAGCTTAAAAAAAAATGGCAAGTGAAAGAGTTTGTTGGAACATGAGAGACCAGGAACTTCAGAGTTTTGTCCAGGCTACAAACTATTCAGCAGTACCTTGCCTTTGTAGGCTTTCTCTATATGACCACATCATGTAAAAAACCAAAGCCACAAAACCCAAATAAAATACAACCAAACCAACGCCACACAGAGAAAAATCACAGGGGAAAAAAGGACTCGTACCCAACCCTCAGTGAAAAGAAGCTATTACTTACAAACACTGTGAGGAACAAAAATCTCCTTCCAGGAAGCAAACAGCTGTACCTTGAGGCTGGAAGAAGTAGATGATATCTGCACATGACAAACCTCAGTCTGCAGCCATCAGAACATCATCAGTGATTTCAAAGATGTCCTGATTAATCTAACTGCATAATTAGGTATTTTAACTGTCCCTGCTCTATCAAATGCCTTTACTATGGCCTTGTAAAATGGTTCATTTTAATCTGTGACTGGATAGAGGCTGTGCTGATAATCCAGTTATGCTTCGAGAATTACTCTGTAGCACTTGATTAGATTAAGAGATAGAGAGAATTAGGTACCACTTGCCATAGCTGCATCAATGTAGGCTTCCGTCCCAGGCTTTGCTGGAACAGACTACACAGATTCTGAAGAGACAGATGATACAGGCAAGGGTGTTCCCTTGCTGTTCAGGTTGATATGTGAACAAGCAAGGCAGAAATTTAAGACAGATTTACTTGCTCTTAGATTAACAAAGAGAAGCAAGTTGGCCCAGTAAAAACACCAACAAGCCCCATCTCCAAAATGCTGTCCTGCTTCTGTCAGCACTGGAATAACCCAAATAAGTCACATCATCAGGGAACTGGGTTTTTTCCTACTGTAAGTACTAGAAATAAGCTGTGTTTGTGTTGGGGTGGGTGTGTGTATAACTTTTACCAGCCATAACTCTACTGCCATTGCTTAAGGATAAAACAAAAGCAGCCAAAGGATGTGATCCCATAACTAAGGGACTGGAGCCTCTCTCATGAGAAAGGCTGAGGGAGTTGAGTTCAGCCTGAAGAAGAGGTGACTGAGAGGGGACCTCATCCCTGTGTGTCAGTGTCTGCAGGGAGGGGCAAAGCAGGGACCAGGCTCTGACAACAGGACAAGAAGTCCTTGGCAGGGACTGATGCCCAGGAATTTCCACCTGAACTTGAGAAAGAACCTTAGTGTGCAGGTGACAGCCCTGGAACAGGCTCCCCAGGGAGGGTCTGCAGTCTTCCCCACTGGGAAGAACCACCTGGATGCAATCCTGTGCCATGGGTGCCCCTGCTGGAGCAGGGAGGCTGGACCAGATGACCTCCAGTGGTCCCTTCCAGTCTGACCCATTGGTGATTCTGAGACCCACTCACACTATCACACTGTCAGACACTGCTTTTGCAGTTTGTACTATTCAATAAGCCATAGGTAAATGTCTAGACTAATTCTCTAACCCTACACTTCAGTCTCACAATAAAAATCACGACTCTGCAAAATTTATAGTGGGAAAATTACATGCATAAATTGTCTTTTAAAAAGACATGTTTTTGGTGGCAGGGAGCTAATTTGCTTCACACCACTGCACATATTTCAGAGGTCTCTACTGAGTGTTTTAAGAGTGATTCAGCAGTAATTCCAAAACAATTCTCATAAATTCTTTACCATGTATGGACACAGAAACTGCTCCCCCCTTTTTTTGGAGCATGCTCTGCAGCTTACCAGATGAGTGTAGGATTTCCGATGCAACTTGAAAAAATGAACAGTATTCTAGTTTTTAAAATGATCAGTTATTTCAGTTTGGGTTTGACAGTTCACTGTTCAAGAAGAAATATTATTTATTGGTCAAAGGGCTGCAAGTCAAGACACCAGGCTCAGTTTCCCAGTAGGGTCTGAGACGTGACTTCAAGCACTCATGTACATTTTATGTGCCTTATTTTCTGTTGACTACAAAATACTTCCCAAAAATAACACAGTACAGGATAAAATGTACAGCATACATACACAAAAACAAACTTGTTAATAATAATAATAAAAAAACCCTGAGAAATATTGTGAAATATTAAGAACTGAGTTTCATTTCTATTCTATAAAACATTCATGAATATGCATGGAGTTGTACTGGGAAGGGGAAGAACTGAAATTGAAATGAAAGCTCAGGGCACACAGCTCTTAAATCTTCACTGATGGATGAAGATAGATACAATTTCTTTCCAGGAAAAGTATAAAATGCCTGATTACTGAACTATGATTTAGTTAAATTCTCATTTATTTAATATATTGCTGTTGGATAGCTTACTCTAGGATAACATACAATCTATTTGTAACCAAACTACAGTCCTGTTATTTCCACAAGATATGTAAAAATTGGCTAAAACTTTGTTCTATGAAAAAGGTATTTTAATAAAGAATCTATTACAGACAAAAAAAAAAACAAAAACCCAAGTTTGTCATTGCCACTGTCAAGAGACTGATTTTAAAGAATAAACCATTGGATATTGTGCTTGGTGTTGTAAAAGGATCCCTCCTGCCTATGCACTATGTGGGTGGTGAGCTTTTAGCTAGAGATGTGTACAGGTTAAAACTTTGAGCAACAATCCCACATGCAACAGATACAGATTTTAGAGGCAGAAACTGATTCACAATACAAAACAAGTAAAAACCCCCTATTTCTCCAAGTCAGTGACCTCCCCAGATCCAGACACAGGCAGTAAATTAACAGATGGCCTTAAGGACCTAGGGATCTATAAAAGGCATAAACCACAAATACTATTAACTGCTCAGTTTGGGGACTGGGCATTGATTTTTATTGTCAAACTGCATTACTGCTGCAGGCACAAGATTCACTGCCAACTTCTGCTCTGTATTGATTTTGTTGAACAGCAATCAAGAGTTCAGTATTTAATGGGATGTAGCTCAAACTGAAGTTCCCACTTACTGCACAGAGGGTTTAATCAATTGAATCTGCCCATTACATATTCTCATTCGTTCTGCATAACTGCCTTGTATAAAAACATAAAAGAATGATAATGTCATTTTGTTATCATTAATACTCCATGAAATTGCCTTTACTTATTAATTTAGTAACATTTATAGATCTTCAACATTCAAAGCTTTAGAAGCAGTCAAAGAATTCTGTCACAGATTTTCTGCATGACTGCTCATCCTTGCCACTTGGAATCACACAACTGCAGTGAAAGACAAATTGAAGTATCTGAGAGAATAATTCCCTCAAGTTACACAGCACTCTGACAGACAAGTTGACCTTACCACATGGGGTCCAATTAAGAATCTTCTGTGATCTAGAATTTAAATGACTTCTATTGATGACAGTTACAGCATCAAAGATAGTAAAGGCTCTCTCCAGTACAAATAAAATATACATTCTCTTTGGCAAAGATGATAAAATCACCAAAATAAATCCACCAGGAAGCTGAAAAATTACTAACAGTTCCAGACTTTGCTGCATATGAACTCTTCAAACTACAAACAAATGCTCCTGCACATGTGAACAGAATTACCTGAACAGAAATTCATTCTGTTTTTACCTTTGCAACCACATCATGATGATGATTTCTGGAAAAAATTTGTTACTACTGTAGGAGCAATGTGATGAAAACCTGAACCACTGCTCATACACTTCCTGAATCCACTGCAAAAGCAAAGTGAGATATTAAGTGCAATTATGTGATGGATTAGATTTTACAGAGACATTTAAGTAATTAACAATTACAGCTGATAATATGAAACAGAAGGAACCATTAAAATCCATTTGTGTGAAAAGCAAGTTCGAGAATGGTTAAAATATAAAAACTATATTAAATTATTCCTTACAAATAATATGAAGCAAAATATAATAAGTCATGACATACTCAAAATGTTAAAAGGATGGAAAGCAAAGAGACTAATTAAGGCTTGGGAGCAGTAGATGATGGTTATAAGCATATGAAGTGACAGCACAGTCTTTATATACAGAACTAAAAATCAGTACTCCAACAGGAAATATCGTGCTTGATATAAAGTGAAAAGGATGAAAATTAGTTAAGTAGGTTTTTCACACCTTCCCATTTATTTTATACCTTCCTATTAGACAGGCAACTGTGATCACTTTACAAAAAAGGCTGCTGATGAACAACCTGTGGGCTTTGGGGTTCTCAGATTAGCCAGGCTGAATGTTAGCAGACAGATCTGATAGTAAGAGTTCCGATGGTAATTTTTTTCTGGGGGGAGAAAGTGAAATGTGACTTCAAAAAAAAGGGAACAAATGATCACAAAATATAAAGGGAAGAATGGTCTTGTCCTTTGAGTCTGCAACATCTGAGGAATTAAAATTGTGAAGAATAAACACCAAGGAGCTTTCGGGCAAAACTTAGTTATTATGCTGGAAAAAAGAAGGAAATAAGCAGATGTAGCATTTTCTATTTAAAAATTCACACCTGTTTTCCAACACTGTTGAAACTGTTTAGCTCTTTCTCTTCTGAGAAGAATGTTCTGTAGACTGTATTTCACAAAGTAGTTTTTGAAATTGTAGGTGGTGATATAAAGCAAAATAGAGCGAGCTTCTGAAAAGAAGTGATAATTGGCCACTGTACTAAGGCAAACTCCTACCCAATGCTGGGTGTTAACTACCAGAACTTACCATCTCCATAAACACAATTTCAAGTTTTAACAAAAGACACATTCTGTTGTTTTGCTGTCCTGTCAGTGGAACTAAAGCAGGAAAAACTCTTATCAAGAAATGATACCTGCAAAGTGCAAAAGAAAATACATTTCTGGGAAACAAAACAAGAGGGAAAAGAAAAGTTAAAACAACAATGAGAAGGTAAGGCAAAAAGTAGAAAAAGAGCTCTCTGTGGGTTTTCCCACTTTCTCTGAGCTCTGTGCCAAGGATGACATTGATCATCTACAGGATGAAACAGAGGATATTTTTGTCATGTCATTTTACTGATAATAAAGATTGTATGCTCATATGAAATGACAAATGGCAACGGCTAAGGGCCAAGGCAGGGATTATTCATCCCTGTAGCCTTCCTCAGCTTCAGCTGGATGGGCAGCAGGCAGATGGACATTGGAGCAGGCAACACCCAGGTGACCCAAGTGAGTGCAGATCCTTCTGGGTGGGTTCTGCCAATAACTGCAAGAAGCCCCAATAAGCTGATCATGGGCATTGCCTGAGCTACTCTAATCAGTAATCCATAGCACAGTGTTTAGGTGTGCTCCAGTGCCTCCCTACCCAAGACAGTTTGTCAAAGTGAAGTAGCATTCCAGTAACAACTGCAGGAGATACAGGAATAAGTGCCTCCTGCCACAAGGGCTCCTTGGAAAACCCAGGAGTAACAACTGTGTGGATGATTTCAGTTATCAGCCCCTTCAGTGATAGATAATAATAAGCATATCTTTTCAGCTATACTGCTCTGCTTTCTTACTGAAGTCAAATAACAATGGACAACTGTAAAACCTGGAGAAAAGCTCAACTATGTGAAATGTGCACATGTGAATTTAAAGAAGAAAACCTACGAAACCGTGTGAATGCCTCCCATACTGCTGTAAGATCTCTGTGCTTAAATACTGGCATGGTAAGTGCCTCTAAACTAAAAAATGACCAAGTGATCAAATTACTGAACAGATTATATCTTCACACAGAATGCATACTCCTTCCCCACAGCCCTCACTCAAGAAGGGTTTCAAATTGAATTGCTACAAAGATGGAAACAATCATTCTGCTCACACCTCACCAGGTCAAAATGGCAACTAACACACTTGATTTATTACGTGGCATTATCTGCTGGAGGCAGACTCACATAATCTGAAGGGAAGTGATCTTAAGTTAACATTCTTTGTGCTCCTTTGCCACAGCCTGAGCTATCAGTGAAGGGGTTCAGAGCTGAGAAATTCCAGGGTTTCACTGAAAGGAGCCATTGAGATCAGGCACCAGAGCTGGTCAGCTGCTGCACTCCAAGGCTGGGCATGAGCCAAGAGGTGTTAATGGGTGAGAAATAATACCAATGGGAGCAGATCACACATCACGCTAACATTCATTAGAAATGTATTTCAGAAGCCCAACACTCTTAGTTTTGTAACTCTCATCACCCTGAGCTGGATTTTGCTAATGTTTTGTCCTCATCATGTTTCACATTTTAGATCACTGAAACAAATGTGAAACATTCTCTATGCCACGGGTTCTATTTTAGAACACTAAACCAAACCTGGGACATTATGTGCCTCAAGCACAAGGAGCCAAGCAATGATTTTAATGGGAAAAACACCACCATTGGTCCACCAAGTTATCCAGCAGTGTTAAATGCTTGTATTTGTAATGAAGCATGAATACAAGGCTGCTGCATCTCCTTTGTGTCACTGAGCAGCACAGAAAAGGAATCTGATCCAACATGCTGAGCTGATGACCGAAACCAACTGAAAATACCAGGAGAGCCCCAAAGCTGCACATGATTGCTCAAACTTTGTAGAGGTTAAATTAAAAGAGATTAATTAAACAAGCAGGTTTTGGCAGATGAACAAGTATGGTACATTCACAAAGGATGGGAAAGAGTTTGACAACAGATACAGTAAGAGGAAAGCAACTTTTAAAAAGATTTAACTGCTCATACCATCAGCAAAAAGAAGCCATCAAAATTTGGACACTCTCTCAAACACATTCCACTCTCTTTCATCTTGAGTGAGCTCTCCTCAGGCTCCCATGGAAAAACAGCTTTTTATTGGACAGGAATAAAAACAAATAAACTGTGCAGCTAATATAAAATTCAGCTCCTCTTAAAATCTCAAAATAAGACCTGTTCCCTTCCTCCACCCACTGAACCTTGCCAGACAAGAGCTAAGCAGTATTGGGTAATACCAAGCTTGAAGAATGAGCCTTTCAGGGGAGAATATCTTTGTTCTTAATTCCCAAAACCATGCTACAAGTTACTTTATGAAAATTAGAGAATGATAGATTAAAAAAATAAAAAGCCATCTTCTTGCAGCCAAATTGGAGCATGCTCAAAAGTCAGTCTAGAGACTTCAAACCTGAGTCAGAAGGAAATTGGGAATTCACTTTATTTTTTATAGCACAATATGGAAATTATCTGTACTGTACAAGTTAAATTATTCTCTCTCTTATTTTATATAATCATGCTTTATAAATGAAAACTTGGGTTCCAAACATACAGGATATGATTGATTCTATTACAAGCAGTACTTTATTGTAAAAAACAAATGAGTTAAAGCAGTATCTGTACTCCCCCTAAAAAAAAAAATTAAAAACTTAAGAGACAATAATGTTCAGCATTGTTTGCTGCATATCACTACTCTCTGCAGAGACTTCTCTGTTCAGCCAGCCATCCATTTTCACAAGAGGACAACATGTTATTCTCTATCCCTTGGTTTCTCCAAAACAAGCAGCAACAATGAAAGTCCTTTCCACATGAGAGATGCGGCAGTGCAGCTCTGAGGAGAAACCTGTCAGCAGCTAAGGATTAGAAACTTTGCCCTGGGGATAGGAAGAAGTGCCAAAGCATTCCCTACAAAGAGAAAAAGAGCCCCATTCTCAGATGGCCTCCATTTTGGCCTCCTCTACGGCCTCCATTTGACAAATGGGCCGTAGGGGAGGGTGCTCCATCACTGATGGTTGTTTCTAATGGTGGGAATGAAATGACTGACACCTGGTGAGGAATGAAGCTCAGAATGTCTCACTGCCCACCTGTGCTCATACTTACATCATGCTAAAAATGCTGAAGGACATGACAACCTTGTCCACATTCCTGTTATAATCCCCAAAATCCTGCAGTCAACAAGGACAAGCTTGCTGAGAAATTAATTCAGTCAAGTCAAATGCCTGTCCAAGCATAGATGTTGCCATATGGTTTTCCATGTGATACATCCATAGCTCAGATTTTCACCTGATGTACCTGAAGACACAAAGGAATAAAAACAAGCCTTTTCTCACTGATGTGCCTGCTGGATTCTGTCATTATTAGTGATATTATTGACCCCAAACAATAATTGTTACCTTTTGCAAATGAATTTCTAAACTGACAGCAAAATCTGACTCAGAGATCAGGCTCCCCATGAGCCATTCCCTGTGAGGGACTCTCACAGAAGCATCACTGCTCTGAGTGCTCTGTGTATGGCACAGCAAGATTTTGGAGCCAACCCCTCCTTGCTGAGGATCTTTTCCGGCACCTCAGGGCTCTGCAGTCTGTGCAGGTCACAACACTCATTGTTTAAACCAGAGTAACATCTTAGATTTAATTTATCACAGTTTTATGGCTGCTTTATTTTTAATATGATAAGACAAACTAAGTCTTTACATCCATCTAAGTGGCAATCAGATGTGTATCTCCTGAAAATCAGATTCTAGAGTGAGTTGTTGAAACAGAATTAGGGCGTACACTGGAAACCATTGGGAAGGAATGATGACAGTGGGGGTCTTCTTGGCTTTCAGGAAGCAAGGAGGATATTGGGAAGGAATGAAAACAGAAGTTGGCTAGAAAAACAATGCTGAGGGTACTCAATGTTGAAGAGGGAGTATTGGATATGCACTGTACTTTATGTTAAAAGAGTATTTAAAGTTATGTTTGCTCTGTAAAGAACATGAAAACTACTTAAGTGACAGATTCACATCTCATTTAAACAGACATCATTGAGACAGATGCTAAAATAAATTGTAAATTATGTAGAGCTGGTACTAATGTAAAAAAACCACATTCCAAAAATGGCTAAGACTCATAGCAGGTGATTTCGTGAAGGCCAAAGCAAGAGTACTTCACGTTGTCTAATCTCAGCTGCAGCCCTCAAAAATTCTCCTACAGTCATGGTTTGCTGTGGGAGGATGTGGGGGCTGTAATTGTCCCACTGAGGGTTTTTGATGGATGATTGTATTTTAGATAACTGGACCTGTGATTTTTTAAGCCTTACTTTGACTTATAATTATATTTTTAAAAACCAAACAAAGTGCTCATAACATTGTGGGGAAAAAAAAGTGAAAATGGCTGGTCCTAAAAAGATTCACTGCAAAAAGAAAAAACAGGTTGTTTTTTTTCATGTAATTTTAAATAGAATTAAAGGTACCAAGTAAATACAGTGAATTTTACAAAAGTCTTGGATGTAGGGGCATTTGCTATGAAAATTAAATGGAAAAAATCAGTAGATCCTCTGTGACAGGAGGAGTCCAGCAGTTTGTTCCCTACATCATCTTTCTTATGTGAATTTTCCTTAAGTGATTGAAAAAAGAACTGTCCCAAGACAGTCACACCAGCCCTTTGCCAGAGGTTGAAATGAAACCCACACCTGCTGTGCAAAGCCTGGTACACAAACAGAAATGGGTTTGTTTTCACCTAAAGTTTTCAGTGGGTTGGTCAGTACATGGTGAGGGGCAGAGCTCAGTTACCAAAGGTTTAACAAATCCATCTACCAGAGCTCTTCTCTCTGAGCCCTTGGTCCAACCTGAGCACTTGGATAATGAGCAGCAGGTCCACAATAATATAATTTTAGTCTTGCTGTCATAATCTTTGCAATCTATTGTTCTTAGATTGCATTTAACTACCATAAATGATTTTTTAAAAAAACAACAAAAACACACCAAAAAACAAACCAACTATCCAAATGACAGGACCAGAAACTGGTATGTTTACACTGTTAACTCCACAGACATCAATAAAGTTACTCCTCATTTTCAAGTAAAATCAGCCCCAAGCTATTTAAAGTTGACACAATGTGCACAGCTGAGCAGTTTGTGAAATAAACAGATCAATAACTGACCTGAAAATGGTATTTAGGGGCAGAATTCTTACATGCAGAGCTGTCCTATTGTCTCTTCCTTCAGTACCACAGAGCACGCTGACTACTTACTGTTTACACAAAACTTACTACATTAAATGCTGAACTCTCAAATCCACCTACCTACCATATGCCATTTGTAGTATGCAAATGCCAAGCTACTGAAGGTGCTGCTGTTTTTTCAGTGAGACTTTCAAGGCATCCCCACAACAGCACGAAGATCACTTCACCAGACCTTGGGGGTTGCCATTTCCCAGATGAGAAAGCAGCAATGGTTTGCACTCAGAGACTGCTCCGTGTTTGTTGGGAATGGGATGTGTGACACAGGAAAATCTGCTGGTTTGAAAGAGTATTTGAAATACAAACAGCTGTATTTTAAGGTTTTAGATGCTGATATTATACACTATACATAACAGTGATAGGAATATTCTTAAAATCTAGGCCTCTACTCAGCTGCTTCTCTTGATAGGTGCTCCCCTTACAAAACTGAAGCCAACGAGCTCTGGATACAAATTCATACCAGTCAGTACCTGACCCATTCATACACTGAGTTACTGGTTTGGTTTATTTTGTTCCAACTGCTTTGATTAGCATCAGGTGCTATCTGATGATGTTACATATGTCATACATGTGTTCCAAATCAAATCTGTACAAATGAAAGCTAATGTTTTGTTTAGATTGAAGAGGAAATGAAGTTGCATTCTTGGCCTTCTTCAATATAAGACTTGTCCTTTTTTGAAATATTCATCAAGCAGTCAGTTAGCTCAAGATAATGCCATATGTTCAAAGTGAAAAAGCACTTCTTCCCCAAAGAGCAATGTTAGGACTACTGGGGCTGAAGAAGGAAGAAATATTTGACTCCCTGCCAGTCTCTGAGCTCCAGAACAGTGCTGGTCATGGCTCTAAGAACCGAGCTCCACACCAGAGCAGCTCTTCACTTCTGTCAATTTGTTCACAGCTTCCCAGCTTTTCAGCTCACACTATTATAAACTTTTAGCCTTCCCATCTTTCTTTGGTTACACTCGTGTCTCCAGCGATGCGACAGGAACCAGACCAGCTGGGGCGGCAACTGAAACAGGGATGGGAACGATCGAGGGACCCAGAAAAACACTTCAATAACAGCCTGAGCCAACAGAGAACATAAACCAAACAGTAGGGGCAACCTCGAAAGACCCAGCAATGGGGCAAACACAGCAATATATAGATTCTATCCCTGATGGTGAACCAATGACCATTACCTTATATGTAAAATGTTGTTAACCATTCACGTGCAAGAACTCAGAACATAACCTTATGTGGAGCAACTTCATTAACATAACTGTACCCATAACCCTGTTCCTCTCACCATAACCTAACAAGATATTTCCCTCCCTGGCACCTCATTTCCCATGGCCTCAGACTGATGCCAACTCACTGTCAGTCCCTGCCAGTCCAACCTCCACACTACAGCTTTTCCCCCAGCAGAAGAGACTTATAAATGATATTCATGGTTTTACTGCACACTTGTAACATTCATTTTGTAGCATTAGCTTGAGCATCAGCACCCAGGAGCACTTACATTTAACAAATGAGACAGATTTCATATTTATAATTTACTAAGTCTTGGAGACATTTCCATTTATATTTGCCATGAATTCAGGGATCCCAGACAGAAACCTTTAAACACCTCCAATCTTTCAACCCAAGCTTGTGATCCATAAAGCTCCTTTTCCATCCAAAACTTCTATTACCTTCAGCTGATACTCTGACATGTTAGTTGCAGTCACTGCAAACACTTGAGGGGCATGGAATTGACTGTACAGCTCTAAGTCTGTTAAGAGTGTGACTTCTTTTATCCTAAGGATAAAATTTAAATCCTAAGTAGAAGCTCTGGTGTTGTAAAAAGCCCCCAACACTGGTGGCTGATTTGCCTTGTCAACCTGCACTATCAATATGACACCTGGGAGCTTAATTCATAATCAAAGCACAGAATACACAAAATTACCTCCAGGCACACAGGAGGCTCCATTACTCTAAAGTTTCTCAAATGGCAAGGTGCCAGTAAATGGCTCCAATTTGTGGAGCACTCTCTATTCAAGTGTTTTCCTGGTGTCATACACACACCCATCGAGCCTGGATTAACCTTAATCCTGCTTAGGAGCGAAGATACCATCTCTTTTCAGTCTTGACTGGCAGCCTATGTACAGGCCACTGGACTGGACAGCATTGGGCTGCATCTGATCCACACAGAGGAAATCTAAATGCTCAGCACAGCTGATTATATCACATTGCTCTAGAGTTACTCATCCTACTCCATAAAGCTTCTGCTTCCAGCTAAAAGCACATTTGTTATTAATTTTTCCGAGACAACTCCTGGGAGAAAACAAACCTTTCTTTCTGTTTAGATTTTTAAATAAAACTTTAAAAAATCCAAGACAGCAGATACACTTCTGACAGTTTTGAGATATAAATGAAATTGATACCTTCTAATTAAGGCCAAGGTAGAAAAACCTTTAAAGTGCTATGATATAGCCTCAGCACCACATACTTTTTAATGATTTTTGACATCCATTATTTGATGGCATCCCATAAAACCCATTAAATTAGTACATCAGAAATAAAAAGATGGCAAGAACTGTGGATAGGAATCTATTCCAAACAAAAACCTTGGTGTTTTGATACTCTTGGCAGTGTCACAAGGATTTAAAACCCTGTTACATATCCAGAAACAATTACAATCTGTGAAGGTAAGGAAATGATACACAAATCATATCTCGGCTTGCCTGGCCCCAAGGATGCTGCAGCCATTGGGTTTGACCTGAGGTTTGAGCCATGAAAAATCCCTGCAGCATCTTGCCTGCCTTCCTCAGATGCTCTTAGAGTTCTTTTGGTACCCATGAAAACACACTGAAATCTTACATTTACCGTGTAAAGGAGTTCTTGGAGATTCTGAAAACATCTTCCCTTTCTGTCCCTCATTACTGTTTATGATCTGTACAGATACAGCCCCACTGGAGATCTGGCAAAAAAAGCAATGTCCCTCACCTGCATCACTGCTTTGAGATGCTGCTTACAGTTCTGTGTCTGCTTCACAGAAAATATTCTTTTTTTTCCTCCCCCGGGGAAAATGTCAAAGGACTTTGTGATAAACAAGTGTGGGTGGGAGCCTGAGGCTCTCCTCCTCACTCCCAAGATCCAGCCCAAATCCATAGCCAGCTCCCACACAAAATTAAAAACATATTATTAAAATTTTTTTGCAGGCTGCCATCTGTTTTCAACAACCACAAACCTGCTCCTGCCCTGATGTGTTTCAGCTTTAGATAGAAATCATTCTAGGGAAGAAGGGCAGCAAGGTTAATGACAGCTTTGATTACTCAGGTTGAGCATGGATGGAGTTAAGGAACTTTCTTTGTGTGTTGGTGAGGTCTCTTTGTGTGTACTTTCCCATCCAGCTTTAATAAATAAACTAGCTCAGCCTGTGGTAGTAGACACGTTCATTATTGCAAAGAGAACTGTCACATGAGCTTTAGTGACTCTTCCAAGACCTTCAGCAAAAATTATTTGGTTTCTTGTTGTTACTGATGCTGTTTGCTCTCTTTGGGAGAGCTGGAGGGTTTCTGTTCTGGGGTAACCCTGACATTAAACTCTGACTTCTAAATCTCTCCATGATTCAACTAAAACTTGGAAATGACAAATTTTGTTTCTGTAGCTCTACTTCTTAGCCATGTACCACTGAGTCTAAACATACCAATTTTTTCAGCTGCCCAGTCAGTGGTACAATTATTAGAAAGTTGATTTCAGAACCACTGTACTGAAATTATGTTTAAGAGCAATTGACCTATGCAAAGAATTATTGACTTTTGCAGCTCAGATTCCGTATGGGTATTGAATACTTAGTATGTATTTTCTAAACCATGCTGACTGAATTTCATAGTCAGCTCAGAACAGGAAAAATGCCAAGAGGTGTTGTTAAAGTGTATAGGACATCAAAGTTTTCTACAACTTCTGCTGTTTATGTAGTTATATGTGAGCTTTTTTTTTTTGTGCTGCTTCTTTTATTATTTACATAATAATTAAAATGGATGCTTCCTTAAGTGCAGTTTGAGAATAAAAAGAAAAGTACATAAAAGCCCAGTGCAATAGTCCCTCTCACAAACAGTCCCTATTACTGCTGAAATGAAAAAGTTACAGCAATCTGGACAGTTGTAAATAAAAATCTTCTTTGATGTTTTGTCAAGAAAAGTAACAGAGTTTAAACAGGAGATAAAATGCAGCAGGGGGAAAAGGATAAAGCTGATGTCATTGTTCTAACAAAATATCCAAGTCTCTATATGCTTCCCACACAGACTCAGGAATGGGAAATGGATTTTCCCCCCCACATCCTAGGTACTTGAGGCTGGCCATACTTCTGCTGGGAGGTTGGACTTGATCTCCCTACCAAGCTAATTATTCCTATTCTAATCCTCTTCTCAGTGCACTCCAAAATGGCTGGAAACTGCAGGATAAGAAAGGATTCCCAGGACTAAAGCACCTTTCCCACAGTAAGGAGTTCTTTTGCTCCATGACTCTACAATTTAATTTGGTTTGTTCACACTCAGATTCTACTGTAGAAACAGGGTGAGAGCAGAAGCCACAGTGGAACATTGTGCCATTGCAGTGGGCAGTCAGCTGGGATCCTGCTTCCAGGGGTCACAAAATAGGGACTGTCAGCCTGGAATCCAGTCACAAGCTGGAAGTACTTGTACCATGATTTAAACTGCTGCTTAAATCCCTGGACCAAGTTTCAGAATGAAGATACACTTGCTGAGAAAAAGCCTCTTCTGTTCAGGATCAGGCTGTCAAAGGAATGGATATGAGCAGGGGATGCCACAAGTAATGTGACTGAGTGGATTTATCCACTTTGTTTATTAAGGGTGTTTTCCCACAATGTTGAAGAATCTCAGCCACGTCAACCCCCTTTTATAGTCTTTCCCTAAACTCTGGGGTCTTGATACTCACAAGTAACTCCAACACAAATTCAGAAAGATAACTACAGCTAAAGATAGAGCAAAGCCAGCAAACAAGAGCAGTTTCACTGTTGCCTAAATTAACAAAAGAAATACTTCACAGAAATATCTCTCTATCTAAGACAAGATATCTATCTTGTCTTTTTTTTTCCCCCTCACAGCAAGAGAAGGAGCAGTTCAGTTTATTCTCTTACTCTGGATTTGCACAAGGGTAACTCACTCCAGTAACATCAGTTGAGTTATTCTGGCATGAACCCAGCGTAAGCAAAAGCAAAATTTAGTCCCTTGTTTGTCCTTTGTAAGGTGCCTGACCCTTAGAAGCATCAGGCTGTTTGGAAACAATCCCATAGCCTTCAAGAGGAGAAGGCAAAAAGATCTGACTTCCATAAAAAAATACAAGTATGCCAATTAAAGCTGGTATTGCTTTACATTTTACTGACTTAAAAAGATGCTGAAACAAAACAAAAACCCCAAACCTTTATATGGCCTAGAAAGAAAATACTCTTGGTGGTTGTATTCTACTGCTGAAAATGCTGCTCCATTACTTTGGGGCAATCTGCCTTTTTTTCTTTTTTCTTAAATGGAAACCACAGTTCTTACCTAACTGCTCATGAACAATTAAGAGTTTTGATAGCTGTTTTAAATTGCTGGACTTTATCACAGGTAAGAAAACATCTCTCTCTGAAGCTTTTTGCAGCATGGCTGTTGCAAGAGTAGCAATGCAGTCATCCTGAGTGTCCTAAGCCCAGCACAGGCTACATTACATATTTTGTAGTCTAAAAGTAGCACAAAGCTTTTTGGTTTTAAAGTAAGGACTCAAAGAGGAAGAGAGGGACAAGTGGACCTCCTTTTGTAAAGATTTCCCACCATGGTGCCACTCACTGCCTCAAATTCATTTTCCAGCTTACTCTCTTGAGCAGATTTCTTTCTGAAACAAATAGGGAGAGACAGCAATGGCACCAGTGATGGATGAAGCATAAATGATCCACAAAGCCTTCCTGTTTCTCCCTGGGGATTGAGCTCATTGAAGAAGTTTGAATTTGCATTTACAGTCATATTCCATTTGTGGGGCTTGAGAACATCTGAGTTCAGTCATGCAGTGTAACACCAGATCTTTTTTCTTCCTCTTTTCTCAAAGGAAGCAGGACTAATTTGGTAACTGTCATGGTTCTGACTGCAATCACTCATCTAACTGCTTATTTGAGCCTATTGAGTCATTTGGACCCAAACTTCCCAAATTTGAAGTGTATGTAAACAGTCTCTGGAATCCAGACACTGTCCCACATGTGGATCTCCCGCTGGAACTGAAACAGCAGAGATCAGTGACTTCAATTTAAAGAACAGTACCAGTTTTCTTCTTCATCTCAACTGAAGAGAGCCTCTGAAGCTGCCATATATTAGTGGTTTAGCATATGGTGATAAACTGAAGGCAATGAAACCAACAAGTCATTGTGTTTGTTCCTTTACAATTATTTATGTGAAGTACTTGCAGACCCTTACAACAGTAAGCTCTACACAAACATGCTTTTTAATTATTGGAATTGAAATATTTTTGAGAAACCAGTCTTAATTGCTTTCCTTGTCACACTTTTCAAAATCTCAGCATATCACAAGACAGCCTCTCTCATGGAGGCAAAGCTGGAAGTGAGCAGATCAAACAACTGATGTAAAATCATAACTGCTAGAAAAGGACCAGAATACTTTACAAGATCAGCTGTTTCCTTCAGATTTTCATTTCTCCATGGAGAAGTTAGGGTCAGACTAGACCACTTTTCAGTCCTGAAAAGTCATATGTGCACACATGCTATTATGAAGGCAGCAGATACACAGCTATATTAAAATATTAAATAGCTACAAACATCCAAGGAAGCTGGAAAGAAGTGATCAAACACAAGACATGTGCAGAGGCCACACCTCACCCAGATCCGGCTGGGCCCGCTCAGGGCTCACACAGCAGCCAAATAGATGATTTTAAGGAAAGATGCACACTTGCTCCTAAAAAGAACCTGGTCTTGCCACAAACCTTTAGTTATGAATAAATAAAGAAGTTACTGAGAGTTTCAACCAGCATTTATACAGCCCCACAAGGACTTCTACAAAAACCATTATCTGAGAATAGTAGCAACATGTAAAACCTGTGTTTTAAGGAAGGATGATTGTTCTCAGAAATAACTTAGCTAGGGGCTAAAACAGATTATTTTCTGTGGTAGCAACTGGTGAAAACTTGCTAAAGTGTTCCAAAGTCTAACCAGAATGGACCAAGAAATATTGAGATTACATCTAAAACTTGACGATGTCACAGTCAAGCCACTACTCCTCATAGCATTGAAGACCATGTAGTCTCACACAACTTTGCTCTAAGAAGATTATAAATCATTGCATCTCTCAACCTTCTCTCTGCTTGGCTACATTTCTGTAGGGATTTTTTGTTCCCTATCCTCCCGCCACTCCCCAGTCAACCACATGAAATATTTACTGTTGGAGCCATCAGAATCATGAATTAATATATTTGTGTAATTTCTAGAAACTTGACCACTCACACAACGCTGCAGCAGAATCCATGTCAGAATTAGGTGTGACTGTAGCCAAGATGAAACCTCAAACCAGGTTGCAGATCCCCTCACAAATCTCCCCAAGCTGATGCTGGCTCTGTACAAAAAGGACCATTAAAGTGAGGTTTTTAGAAAGTTGATACATAAGCAAGCAAGCAAGAATGGCATAGGGCAGAATTAAATGTGCTTCTAAACAACAGCTTTCTCCTCTCAATCCCCACACCCCCTGCCAGAAGGAGACAGAGACAAAAGACAACAAAAGCTTCAGGAAAGATTCTGATCTAAATTTCTAAATCATTCTTGTATGCACAGCCTATAAGTTAATAGATCTATTTTATACCTTTGAGAAGAGAAAAAACAGATGGAAGACTTAAACATTTTTTACAAAATGCTAGCAGTAAACAGCTTTATTTTTCTCAATTGTGTTTACATTATCTATAATTTTTTATCACTCTCCAGTCCTCAGAGGTTTTAAATATAGGGTTAATAGCTTCTAATTACAATTGTTTTGGATTATATTTCACACACTGATGCTTCACAGCATAAGAGTTGTGTTTTCTGACTCCCAAGGCTTTAGATGAGAAATGGGCAAAATGCCATTATTTTGTGTGCTCGAGTCCATTACAGTAGGAAGATTAGAATATGCAACTGAAAAGACAATATGCATCTCTAATACATAGCTAAATAAAACTAGAAGTAACCCCACACTCAATGCCCACTTTCCAAGTATTGCTCTTTGCTCATCTGTTCTTGAAATCTAAGTCTTATTCACCAACTGGAGGAGAGATTTTGTTTTTCTCCACAGAACATAAGCCCATGTAAGAAAGTTTTAATGTTTTAAACTTTCTTGCTGTGGTAATCCTAAAAATAAATGGTACATTTTGTAACAGCTTGTAGTCTTATGACAGAAGATGGAACTCAGCAGGAGATTCAGAGTCATTTGAAACACTTTTCTTTTGTTCCAAACCAACACTTTTTCTTTTCAAGCAATTCTTTGGGTTGTGATGCTTCAGACTTTGAAATGAATGTCATCCCTGCCAATATCTTGGGTTGGAATCTCCCAGCCTTCACAGGGGGATCAACCCGGTGCTGGTGAGTTTACCTCACCTTCACACACACTGATTTTCACAAGGCCTCGAATTAAAGTCAGGCCTTCTCTTCTCCCCTTGGGTGACAGAGGAAAACATCTCCTTGTTCCAAGTAACCTTTGGGCAAGAGTGAAATTTGTCCTTCCTACATAATGTGTGCTGTTAATGATTATTTAGAGATGTACAGTTGTTTTTATGCCATATATTGAAAGATCATGACAACTAACAGCACCTGAGAAAGCAGTTGCCTTTAAGGTTGATATTGTATGTAGCTCTTCAAGCCAGACTTGGTTTTCTTAATGTTTTACCATTACCAAGCAGAGCTCAGTGCTTTCCCTCATGGATCTGTGATTCTCTCCTTCCCAGCTCTGCAGTAACTACTAACAGACCCTAATTTAAGTGATGCTCTGGCATCTGCACTGGATCAGAAAGCAGAGATACAGATTTTCTGGCATTTTCTGGACATGGATGACTCCTCTGACTCAATTTCACTTCAATTAATTACTGCCTACTTCCCCATACTCATCTGCAGCTGAAATTGGAGAAGGAGCTTTCTGCAGTCTTTGAACAACTGCATAACAAGGCATTACCAATGATTTATTCCTAGGCAGTTTATTTCACTAGTAACTCTACCAATACCTACTAAATGCACTTTACACCTTGACAGAACCTCTTTGGGCCTTGGACATTCCCTTTGTGTCCATCTGCCTTTGTGAAACCACGAGCAGAGAATGAACCTGACACAAACAACCAATTGCCTGGAGACACCAGCAGCCTGGCTTGGCCTGTAATTTGTATTCTTGCACTGTTACTGCAGGATGATTGCATAGCTATTTGCTGTGCCATAAAAAGGTACAAGAGACCAAGCCCTGCCCTTCTTGGTCAGTGCTGAGCCTGTAATTTGTGGTGGAAAAAATCCTGGGCTAGCAGGAGGGGTGTGATGGGCCATGTTTAGGTGTTCTGCGTGTGCCAGTAACACGGAGCGGATGGAAACGTCGCCGTGCCGGGGAGGAGAAGGAGAAGGGCTGCTGGCACAGCTGGGCCCTGGCAAACCTTCCAGCTCATTAATCCTGGCCTCTCAGCACTGCTCTGAAGGCTGCTTTTCTCCAGTTATTCTGCAGTTAAACACGGCCTTGCCGTGCCCTGCACCACAGCACCAGGGACTGTTCAATGTCACGGAGCCTGGGCTGCTCCAAGGGAAGGGAACTTCTGAGGCATTTAATTCAGTGTAACTATCAGCACAGTCCCTAGAAATACTTACAGAGAGCTGACAGCTAAGTACAAAGACTTTTCTTAAAGAACAGTTTCATAACTAAGTCAAGATGCTTTCTAAAGTAATAGAAAAAAAAAATGAAGCAGTAGAAATAAGTAATGAGGATCAATTTAAATGTACCTAGAGATGATTCTTGTTTCAAATAAATTCATGATCTTCCAATCCACACACCCTTTTAAATTAATGACCGCACATTCTGTTATTCATCTGTGATTATAACTTTATTTTTTTCTTTCTTTGCTATTTTATTTCTTCAAGCCTTGAAAAATTAGTTGAAGGTGCTGGCAGCTGAAAGTAAATACAATTGCATGAAATTGCATATCAAGCCATCAAATATATGGGACTGATAGGTATAAGTTAATGCACTTAAACCAAAGGTAAAAGCTGTTCAGAATTCTTTTATTTTTAGAATTTTCATATTTCTTTATTATGTGCTTCTCTAAACAAATAAAAATAGCACAGTAAAGTGTATGACTCTACAAAAAAATACAATAACACAAAATACACAGCTATCCTAACTGAGGAAATGAATCAAGCAGAAAGGCAATTTATGAAGGAAGGCACTTAAAAAATGTCTGCTGGAAAAAAGCAGACTGTGAAGAGGCAGAAAAGGGTTCCACAAACTTCCTTCTGTCTGTGCAGTGATCACTGAAATCGATTTTAGTTAGAAAATCAAGTTACAAGGTTTTTCCCAGCTCTCTGTTATTAAACACAACTATATAATGACCAAAAAATATTCAGAACTGGGGAGAGAGTATTTAGTTTCTAATAAGTTCATGCTTCCTATCATATAATCAAGGCATTGTCAGCAGTAACACAGGGCAGAATCCAGAAAACAGAATTGGATTTTCCATTCCCATAACCTTGGAAAAAAATGACTGATAGTCTCTGAGAGTCACAAACCCTGTATTTTTGCTACGTTATTGCTTATTACCATCATTAAGTACATAAAGTCTGTTAAGGGGAAAAAAAATGCTGTGGAAGGAAGAGTGTCATAAAGTACATAAAGTACAAGCAAGCAGATTGCTTCAGGGCAGAAGAGGGAGGGAGAGAGAGTGGATGAGAATGGTAAAGCTTATCCCATTGAAAATGTAGATGCAGGTTGGTAAATTCTGGTCCATAGTGATCCTTTAAAAGGTTAGGCTATAGTCTGTAAAGTACCAGGATCAATTCACATTTGCTTCTGGCCTAAATCAGAAGGAAAACTCTCCTGAAGTATTGGAGACCTAAGACAATGCCCCAAGAGGGGCTGATGAAGCTCCACGTTTGAAAACTGTTCTTCTGCTAGGCAGGTGTTCAACTGTACTGAAGTTTGTTGCCTTTTTTTCCAAAGAAGCACTTTGAACACACCACTCACATTGTTCCCTTTGCATCTTTTCAAAGCAAACTTTGTTTCCCCAGGCACTTGCTCCGTCAGGCTTTGTAGCCCTTAATTGCATTTTAAGCAGATATTCACTCTGTGATGCTCTCTGTGGTGAAACAACACACATCACGACATGTTCTCACTGCCTATAAAGAAATGCTGTGCAAATGTAACCCACTGATTACTGCCTTCACAAACAGCAAGAGGCTGTGCTCTAATGCTAAGGGGAAAGACAGGAAGAGAACAACTCTATGAGTGTACAAGAGAGATCTTGCAGAAAGTCATTAAGCCTCTTCACAGTGCTATTAAAATAGAAAATTCAGTCACAGAGAAGACAAGACATGGCTTTTAGATACTCTGAAAACAAAAGGTATCTTTTGCTTGTGCACCTAGAGCTATTTACTGTTCTACCTTCCCATCAGCTTCTCATCAAAGACTGCCTACACAAATGCTTTGATAACGATAGGATCACAGCAATAGGAGTATTCATCATTCCAGCTCAACAGGAAACTAAAATATGATATTAAGCAGAAACTGAGCCCAAGTTCTGCACTCAGAGTGTCCAGCTCAACCATTCAGCAGCTTCAGCCCTGGTACTCCTAGTTCATACCTTTGGAGGAGCACAACTCAAATCCATGTTCTCAAAAAAAGTCTCTGGAACTTTTGCAAATAATTTGTATTGTATGGATCTGCATTTTCAGGCCAGCAGGGACAGGTCAGCTGGGAGGCACAGCCAGTAGAAAATATCTGTGTATGAAAAACACCACAGTGAAATAAATGGTGGCATGCAAGAATCGAGTTAATCTGAAATCCCCAAACAACTTCATTTCCTAGAGAAGGATCTTGGAAAGATCAGTCTGCAGAGAATAAGGAGTTAAGCCTTTATTAGTATTTTGAAGTGGTCTTGGCAAGAGCCCTCCAGAAGAGGGGTTAATCTGGCCTCTGTCACTTAGCTCTTACTCTGTCATAATAAACCACCTTCCACAACAAAAACTGTCTCTGCCTGACAATGTAACACAGCTACAACTTCTCCAGTGATACAAGAAATGAAATGGTATTCACTACAAGCAGTTGAGCTTTTCTCAGAATCCGCTCTGCTGGGTGACTTAATTCCCTTAAATATTTATCCAGTATTGAAGGAGCAACACTTTGATTCTCCAGCAGCTCTGGAGGTAGATTTACAATGACTACACGAAAGTACAGTGAGAATCTTCTGTGAAAAATGGAAACTGAACAATACCATGAACCCTCAATAAAGTTTCATGAGACATTAGCAGCAAAGTCAGTTTGAGCTGGGTCACCTGTTGTGTCCATGTGTGGCAATGAACTAACACCAGAACAACTCCAGCTGTGCTGTAAAGCAGATCAGTAAAAAGATCAAGTATTTGTTTTGCTTTTTGGGATTGTTTGGTGTTTTTTTAAAGAAATATGCACAGTTTTTGTGGTGGTCTCAACAGTCTGGGATAGACCAACACCACACAAAGAATAACACAGGAATGGCTGCTGAACTGAGGGAGGGCAAGCAAGGGAACTGTCAGGGCAGCTCTGCAACCAAACCAGTAGCTCATGAAGTTACTCTTCTCAGCAAATTTGGAATATTACATGAAAGGCATCAAGTAGATAATAATATTGTTCAAAATGATGGACATTAAATGTTGTCTCTCCTTGGCTGTAATAGGGAGCACAAGTCTTTCCTTCAGTTCATAGACTGAGAACTGGAATGGATTTAGATGGTATGATGTCCTAGGTCATACAAAAGAAAGTAAGGGGGTTTTACTGTTTTTAACAGCTGAGACCTTCTGATCTTGCCTGCACATCACTTGCAATATGTAGAAATCTGATTTAAGAGGGTAAGAAGAACAAGCACAGCACAAAAAATACCTCATTTTATAACACATCTCATGACCTCTGCTGCCCAAATTCACAGCCTCATCTGATCAGAAAGTAAAGACCTTGCTATATCATGTTTGATTTTGTGAAAGTCATTATTCTCAGCAGAGAGTGGGATAAAAAGCACCAGCTCATCCCCACACTCTCACCAGACCTCTGAAAGTGACAGGCTCCATCCTACCAACAAACCAGGCCCTGTGCATTTGGTATCATGGAAAGTTACCAACACTCCAATAATTTCTTAATTCCTAGCTTTAAAATGCCCCAACTAATCATTTCACTAATTGTGTGGTCTGAGGGCCAAAAGACATAATGCTTTCCCTTGGTTTTGCTTTTACTTCCATTTCTCCAGCTAATAGTCTTGTTGAATGTGGTTACTGAAAAGGGCACTTTATCTCAGAAAACTATAATTTAAAAGCACAGTTGTGTTCTTCATGTTCTTCCCTCCTCTAGGGATGGATTTCTGTGGAAAGCAGAACAGAAAACTGTTCCTTTTGTTACTCAGGAAAGTGAGGGCCAAAGGACAGCTTATGACACTCGAATAAAGACATTAATTCCTCTGAAAGTTGGGTTTGGTTCTATGTTTGTGTGTGTGTCCCTCAGGTGGGGCTAATTTCTATTACTTCTTACTGCATTAGGAGTTTTCAGTCTTTTCCTGCCCATATTTTGATAGCAAGCAGCTGCATTAGCACAAAAGTATCTCTTCCCAAAGAGGTACAGGGTAGAGAACACCATGAATCCAGAAGATAATGACAGCACACAAATATCTCTTCTAGGAATCCTGAAGTACAGGACTTCAGCAGAGATGACAGGGAAAGTCTTCCTCTCACCTATTAAGAACGTGAAAAGTTTCAAATGTTTTGTTGCAGCTACTTTGGAACAAAAGGAAAAGTAAGAGCAAGAGAGAAAATCTCTTATCCAGACTTAAACTGTCGGAATGGAAATGAAGAGAAGAAATCAAAGGAAAAGTACTCTGTGATAACATCATATGACTCACTAGTTTTAACAAACTGCCTTCAGAAATACTGTTAGGCAGAGTAAAAGCTCCCTTGTCTTCCTCTTTTCCATTTACACATCCCAAGATTTGCTGTGAAAGGAAACACCGATATTTTCCTCCAAATCTTTAGGGAGAAACAGCTTCATGTTTTTGCAGCTGCACTTGCCAGAACGCTGTTCCCACCAGTCCCTTGGCTCTTTCCTCAAATGTCCCATAGTTCAGATTCCTTCAAGGGTAACTGTCAAATCCTCATATTAGTCCCCAGGACACAGAGACATAATCCCTGTCTTAAAAGACTTCAAATGATTTTCCCATTTTGCAGTTGGTACATCTCCTTCTATACAGCACTGCCAGAAAAACCCAACACAGCACAACGACCAAGCCAAAAACATGAAGTTTTTTTCTGATATTGTTGCTTTTGTTTTGTGGTGGTTTTTTTCTATTTCAGGAAGCAGAAGCTGTCAAAGGCATACACAATCTGTTCAAAGCAGCAGTTGGGCACACATACCTCAACTTTAGAAGCTGCCCACCTGATCTGTGTTGGGGGCTTTTAGAAGTTCCTTCACAAAGCCCAGAGCACCAGAACAAGCACCTGAGAACACTTTGCTTTGTTCTCCTTGGCAATATTAGCAGGTTTATGCTGTCAGTGCTCACAGAACAGCCTGGCAGGGTTCACCCCAGAAGACTGAACCTCATTAAAGAGAGATAAAGCAGCCCTCTAGGCCAGGTATCTCCTCCATGTCTTTTCCTTGACTCTGCCCACATAAGCTATCAAATCCAGTAAAAGGGTAAAATTTAAGGGTGGGAGTAGGAATATTACCAGATGACAGCAAGTAAGACACATCTCCAGTTCTTTCCTCTTGTAGCTACTCCAAAAATTAAAGGACTGTGAAAAAATACCTGCTACCCCTGTACATGAAGTTAACTAGGATTAATCTATAATGCCTGCCTAACACACAGACATGCTAACATCTAAAAAAGACTTTACTGTGCTGATCTACACTGTATATAGGTTTGTGAAAAGTAATTAGTATTTTTCAGCAATTAGGACTACACACAATAATGCTATGCAAAGAACAACAATGTTCTTTGTCACAGATCTGTTCTGTTGGAAATAAAAAACAGTTAAAAGCACTCAGCCTCCAGATCTTGCTGAAGTCTTTAGAAACTCTCACTGGCTAACACCTGCCTCAAGTAAAAATTTAAAAATCAAAACAGCCTTGTTTGCCTCTGCTGCCTTGACCTGCACGTGGATGGGGTTTAGTAGCACAGTGCATGGGGTCTGCTGGCAACCCCAAAGCAGATGCCAGGCAGGAATCCTGTTCCTGAGGCAGAGAAATTCCCTCAGTGCCTGTCACAGGTACTACAACCAAAATAGTGCACTCAGTATTTATAGCCCCACAGAGCACTCCAAAGGGTTTAGTCATCAGTGTGTGACAATGGACACACCCCTCAAGGGCTAAAAATGAAAAACTGTTCAGGACTCCTAACCCGGATCTGGTGAGTGATGTACCTTCTCTCCACATCTTATTAGCTCCAGCTTTCCCTGCAGTTATTTACCCAGTGACATCTGAGCCCTCCTTAACGACATGCCTGGAGCAGAGCTAATGATTATATGATTAATCTGCATAACCCTTGACTTGAAACAACTCTTGTCAACCCTTAACAAGAGCAGTTAACAAAACTGCTCTCCTGTCTCCTCCAACACACAGCAAATCACGCAAAATAAATTCTTAAGAGGCAGTAGGGCAAGATCATTTGAGCCCTTTGTATCAGTTCCAAGTGTATGTATATTCATCCAGGCAAAACAGCAGATTAGGCCTTTGCTTTCTTCAAAAAGAAAGTGAAACAAGCAAACTGGTCTTTGCTTTAAATAAATGGCAGCAGGTGACATACTTGGAAAATGTACCAAAACTAAACTTCAAATGGTAATGAAGCCTGAGCCTTATATATGGAATAATTAACCAAATGGAATAATTATAGATATATATACACACACACACACACATATATATATATATGGAATCATTTACCAAAGCAGGTTTTAGCAGAATCAAGAGGCTCAAAAAAATAAAACCACCACAAACCAAAAATCCCAACTGGTGGAATCCCTCACCCATTTTTAAGCTTTTCCATAAAACTCATGTGGGACTGTTCCGCTTGTTGCCAACAAAGACTGCATTCATCTGAGCTTCTCACTGTTCTTTGAAAGGGTACATCAAGATAAGATTTCCAAGAAATCACAGCTGGTGTGTTCACAAATGAACAGCCAAAGCACATATAAAGAGAAAGATTCCTTTTAATCCCCTGCATGAGATCTATTTCCTTCTTTGTTAGTGAAAAAAAGAGATCTCAGCTTTTGAAAAAATGTATACACCAAGCCTAACAGTATCAATGATTGAGAGAAAGACAGGAAGACTGATTTATGATCAGAAATAGTTTTGTTCTCTGTGTTACAAATATTTATATATCATTTTTACTTCAATGATTAGGTTAAACACGACACAAACAAACATATATTTTACATCTCTTGCTTGTAGAGATTGATTCAATATTCTTTTCCTGTCATCAGTCTTGATCCAATCTTCTTGTAATTTTCAAAACTCTGTTTGTTCTTGCCAAGGCACCTTGGTTATCAAACTGGCTATGCTAATTAAATCCACAGTACCCTCCATCCTATGTCCATGTAAAAGGGATGGTATCAGAAATGCCACTGCTTAGCTGCAATTAACTGTGACTTCCACTGCCCAAAATCATCTTGAGGGGAAGTGCTCCATGTCCTGTTTTGATTGCCTCACCTGCTTCTGTTTCTGTGCCCATGGATAAAGAACACTGAAGGGCAGCATGGGAGAAAGCAAGAAAAAACAAATTACAAATAAGAAAACAGAGTCGTCTATTTCCCTAAAATATTCTCATTTTTCTTTTGCTTCTCATGCTGTAGAAAAAGATTAAAATAGAACTAAAGAATGCAGCATGTAATTTGCAGCAGTTGTATTAGCAAAAAACCTTATTTCTAAGCATCTCTTTACCCAACCACTACTTCTACACAGTGGTACTGCAGAACAGCTTTAAACCATGATGGTAGAATGGAAAAGCACAGAATATAACTAAGGATTGCCCCCAAACCTCTTGATTACTTTTCTATGCACTGCTTTCTGCAAGAGTATCAGAGATCCCCAAGATAAAGACATAGGATAGGGTGATAAAACACTAGAAAGGCACATATTTGACATACTAAATACATTTTCTGGCAACTCACCTTAAATGGGAAGAGAAACAGAGTCAGGATATAAATGGGCAAAGCCCATTCCCTTCTGGTTCTGATTTTATTTCTAAAAGGCTAAACTGCTTAACTATGTGACTTCGTATTTTTACTGTTGACAGATTAAGCTGACATCACTAACAAAGAAGGCTTAAGAATCCACTTTCAGGTATTTATTTTCATAAATCATTTAGCCAGAAGGTTGTTGCACTGAATTTGCAACTGTGCAGAAAGATCCAGGCAATATTTAATTTTTAATCCCTTTCTAGCCAACACACACCAAAATGAACTCTATAAAAATTGATTAATTTTTAACCAAGTATCTTCTTACTACTTAATTCTGATACACATATTTAAATTCTAGTTGCCATCCAAGAAAACTGAATTTTTATTCAGCAATGAACTCTCTTTGAACTCAAAATGTCCAGAAAGTTTTTATGGCCATTGCTCCTCAGAACAGTGTCAAAAGGGCACAGACTTAAAGAATCTTTTCCCACAAGGTGTGTCCCTTCCCGGGCTGTCATCTGACAGACACATGAAAAACACCCAGTGACCACAGAAGAGAATAGCTTAAGGGACAAAGGTGACAGCTGTACAAACATATTTTCAATGCCAGGTTTATGTAGGGCAGTGAAATGGTTGGTTCTTAACCTAATGATACCACCATATATAAAGTATCCCCAAATGTTTCCAAGAACTATCAAAGGCATGAGGTCCAAAATGGGACTTCACAGAAAAGTCAAACATTTTGTAAAATGAACAAGTCAGATTCTGCCCATGGCAAATTTTACAGAAACCTCCTGACACTGCCTAAAAGCCTGGTTTGGTTTTGCTTTCTGAGTTTCTACCTCTTGGCTCTTGCTTGCAAAAGCTGGGGCAGATCTCAGTTTTAGCCTTCAAATTACAAAGTGTCCGTGGTGTGTTTGACACGGCTCCAGGACAGCGATGTCACACAGGCTGCCCCGAGCTGCAGAACATCCTGGCACCATCCTCTGCCAGGACACAGCTGCCACTCCTCTCCTACAGCGAGGCACAGCAGAGAGAAAAGAAGAAAGATGTCACCTAGAGGGGTGAAGCTTTGCCTGGTTTACAGGGGAAAATCAATTCATTACAAAAAACAGAAGGAAATAATTTAGTGCACAAATGGGGACTCCCTTTAGTACCTGGCAGCTCCAATAATAAAGAAATAGCTGAGGAGTTAGAACCAGGTGAGGCCAAAAAAGACCCTGATTTCCTTGTTTATCAGTGATGTGTGTTAACATTTGGCCTACAGCAAGATTATTCTGGAAGTCAATTGCTTAAAGAGGTCTGCAAGTAAAAGGAGGGATTTTTCACCCATCTGAATAGAAAGTATCATCCTCATTTACTTATTTCACCTTAAAGAGCTCCAGGTTGTCTGTGAACTTGATGGCAGGAACAGAAATGGAGCAAAATCTCCTGCTGCCTTCCACTGAAGCCAGTCTAAGACAATTCATTGGGTACTCAGGCCAGTTTTACTGAGGCTGATGCAAACAACAAGAATATACAGCGCAGCACCACGACTCTGTGGCTCTACTACTGATCAGGGTTTTCCTGATGTTATTTTAAGCAATGCAATTCATTTAATGAGGAAAAACATGAAGATTTGAAGAGAAAACAAGGTACACAGCTGTTGAGCGTTAGATTTCTTTCATTTTTACTCATATTATAAATTTTTTTTCCCATAAGTTGCTAGGAAACTAACTACTGGGTACTTATGGGTACTTAAGCAAAACGAAAGAAGGGGCCAAAGAAGGAAAAAGTAGGGAAAAGTCGGAAGGGCGTGTAGCACCTGGCTACACTTCTTTTGTCTCTGGGAGTTTGTCTCCGAGGGGGAAGTACCGAGAGTTTTGGGGGCAGGTAAAGGCCAGGGCTGGGGGCAGCTGCTCTCGCTCTCGGCATCGGAAGGAGCAGGGTCAAGCTGTGCTGCCTGCGGGGAGAATTCACTGTCACCGCTGGAGTCCAGTCCTAGGGA
>VZUI01003154.1:0-10055 GCA_013401135.1 Cettia cetti
TTCCCTCCCTCCCTCCCTCCTTCCCTCCTTCCTTCCTCCCTCCCTCCCTCCCTCCCTCCCTTCACTTCCCTTCACTTCCCTTCACTTCCTGGCAAAGGAAAGTACCCTCCTCTGCTATTTCATGGTCTGTTTCACACCATTCCAGACACACAGCTCTTTTTCCCCCCATCTCCATATATGTCTCCCTTCGTGGTGGAAATGAACCCATTTAACCCCTACACAAAAGAAGAGAAGAACATAGGGAAGTGGAGACATGGTAATAACTGTATGCTTATCAACATAGAAACAATGTTGAACAGCTCTAACAGTTTTTAGCTCCTCTTTATTTCCACGGCAGTGGGAAGACAGTGCTATTCCTTTTGGCCAAAAATACCCAAAAAATATGTTAGCAACCACTTTGGGACTAAGTCTAATTTAACTTTAATTGGTAGAAATCTAATGTTCAGCAACTTAAACTATTTTTAGTCAGATTTTATGAGAATGAATATTTTTTCAATAGTTCTGATCAAAATTTCTATTGCTTTACTCTGCTAGAGAGATCTCCTGTTGCAAATTAAACTACAGTATAAGAAGTGTAGGTATATCAGTTTAGTACACTCATCTGAAAGTTCAGAAAAGACACAACAATGCCAATGTGTTCCAGGGATTTGGCATAAAATAAATTTATGAATTTCAAACTTGTTTTATTTTAATGGCATCCCCAGGTCCAGATGCGATTCTGCTGTTTTCCTGGGAAATGAAGTGCTGTGGATTAAGATAAATGAAGGAATGATTGAAACCAAATCACCCTGTACTTGCTTGGAGTGCCAAATCATGCCAGTGTGTGCAAAAGATTTTCATCTCTAGTGTACAATTTTTGCAAAAATTATTATAATTTGTTCCTTAATTGCTGTAAAAGATTGGGCACTCATAGACAGTGGATAGCCAGTGATCATGTAGATTTATAATGACATTTAGTAGAAGATAACAGCTATGTGCAAAGACCGATGTGAAAGATCCATTTACCTGTGGACAAGCACTGTAGCCCCCAACTGGCAGTGGGACGCAGAGGGTAAAATGCCCTCTTGATCTCAAAACTTCAGCATTGTTTAAGTGATAATGGTATTTATTTATATCTTCAAAGCAATTTGTAAGCATTAACTAATGAATCTTCACTACATATCTGTGAGGAAGACATTTTGTAGATGAGCTTATAGACAAAGAGATGCAATGATTTATCCAAGGTCACACACAGTCAATGTTAATGGAGACTAGTACACAGTGTTCATTAGACCACATTCATATTGGGAACAGGGCCTTAAATATTTCATTAAAATTACATTGCACACCCTTCTCATCCAGAGTGGAACACTACTGCAACTGTGACATATGTCCCATAGAGAAACAAAATTATCTTGGGTAGGGTCATCTCCTCTGCCTCTGGTCAAATACTCTGCCCTGTCTCCTTGGTTTATTCCCACAATATTGAACATAAAGAGAAATTATAGTACAGTGCAATTACCTACACATTCTTCCACAACTTTAATTATTTTTAATTAGTACTTTATATATAAAATGAGAGGATTGCTTGAGAAAAATTTCTTTGACAGATCTGCCTAGTTTCTCAGTTGCCATAGTTAACTGTGCTAATGCAGTTCTAGCTGAAGGAGTCAGTAAAAACATTATAATTATATGCCTGCGCTTGGAATTCACAGTTGGAACCGGCTCCTTGTTTACAGGGTGATAAATTCATAGGGCTTGAAACCAAGGACAAATGCAATGCTGACAGCCAAAGAGACAAGCACTCTTAGCTTGCTGCAAGCCACTCCCCACCACTCTGCCCTGCTCTTCAGGACAGCATCTCCCCAACGCCTTCTTAGTCCAGACAATTCCATTCAGAGGTGTTGGTTACCTCAGCTCACGGGACTGAAGGGAGGAAGGGAGCTTCATGACTAGCCCTAGCAGCACATCTGAGCAAACAGGAGCCTTTGGCAGCACAGCAGAGACAAAAAGGAGCAGGAGTAGGAGCAGGAGCAACCCTCTTGCACTGCTCCATCTGTTTGCAAAGCACTGGGACAACGCATCAATGTCACTTATACCTTTGGTCACCAAGCACAAGTGATGCTTCAGTCCCAGTCCTACTTCCATTCTATCATAGCAACACTTCCATTGCAGATATAATCCCTCTACAAAAAGACCAGATAATGAGGGGAAAGCCAGAAACCCTACGTAATGTGCCATGTCAGAGGACCTCAGTCATGGCTGTCATTCACAGCATCAAAATATTTAATCCTAAAGGTAGGTACAGTCCACTGTACCTACAGTGGTAGGAACATTCTACTACAGCTTCAGCTCCTTTGTGATCAGAGCTTGGGAAACAGTTGAAGGATGACATATATGAATAACCTGCACCTCTTTTGTGACCTGCATACTTACAGCACTGCTCAGCTTTTAATTTCTCTTGTTCAGGATCTCCACCTCAGTGTTGTCTTTGAAATCTACCACTGATACAGGTATCTCATTGAATCTTTGTATTGTTAATTCACTCAGCCCTAAAGAACAAGGAGGGTGTCTGTCCTATATTATTCATCATTTCACTTTTTGAAAATTTTCCTTTCCTGTCTATAGCAGAAACTGACTTTGTCTCACTGTTTGTTTTTATCTTGCTTTTGCTGTATGCTAGACTGTATCCTGGTTTCCTCCAATTGTAGTTAAAGTAGACAAAGCCTTAAAGGGAAAAATGAGTTTGAACATTGGCAAAATCCTACAGGGATAACTCTGAAACAAAGGAGATGTCTATATGCCTACCTGAAACATCTGTAAACCATAAGGTAGTTAGAGTAAGCCTTCCTTCTTTTTGCTTCCCAAACTCTTCCAAACTGTTAACTTTTTGATGTTTATTCAACTACGTCAGAAATAAAACAGGATATTTATGCCAAAAATGCATGATTTTTTGTTCCAGAAAAGAGTAATTTTATGTCTTTTCAGAATAAAGCAATATTAGCTCACTTCTCACCAGAACAGACATCCTTTCTTTCCCTTAACTTCTGCATGTTCATGCCTCAGGTGAATGGTTAGTAAAGGGTCAAAGTTGGATCAGTTTATTTATTCAAATAATCCTGTTAAGAACAGCAGGGAATCCAAAGGCTGGTAAGAAAAATAACCCACTTGTTGAAATGTTTGGACCAAGTAAGAGAAAATGAGTCCCATCTGGTTTTTATATATTCTTAAGGCAGAATGAATAACCAATGCAGAAAAATAAATTTCTGGTGTGTTTTAAAATCATCATTTAAAACTAAGAGGCCATTTTCAGACAGTAGGGGAAAAAAATGGTTTTCTGGAAATAAATACTCTACCAGATTCCTAGGTTTTAACAGTAGGGCATAGAGATTCAGTTTGACAGAAACCATTGCTGAGCAGCAGGTTTGCTACACTTGGAAAAATGGACTTCTCTTTTTCTATGCAGCTTTTAAGCACCTGTTCTTATAGATACAACCAAAGTCGTAGACTGTGCCTCCTAAATGTATTTAATTATATTTAATAGCACTTCATCTCTGACCTTACAAGCTGGGAATGAAGAGAATGTCTGGGAATGAAGTGAGCTGCCAGCCTAGAAAAGAGAGAGCAATGGGGAGAAGTTACTTCAAAATGGGATCAACCCCTGCTCTAATTGATTTTTTTTTCCAGTTTCTGACCAATTCCATAAAATAGAATATTATTTTTTATATATATGCATTTCAAGAAAAAATAATTGGAAAATGCCAGGAGAAGGAAACAATTGCCAAGGCACTTATCTGAACAACCAGCATTACAGATCCTGTTATAGTTTACAGCAACTGGGATTAGAAATACCACAGAGTACCCTCCTGCCATTCTTTTACAGACAAATCTTCTGGGCTCTTCCAAAGCCGTTCCTGCCAGATTAGGCCTGTAACACTGATTTCCATGGAGACATATGTTGAGACCCAGGGTTGATAGGCAAGTTTCAAAGCCCCTATCACTTTGAATAGGCCTTTGGCACTGTGAACATTTTGGATCAAGAATATTGTCTGGTGGATAAGTAGGGCAGGAGAACCTATTTGTTTTTAAATGTTGAATTATCACAGCTTAAAGCCCCATGAGTCTCCAAAACATTCTCCAGAACCAGCCTGGGCAGCCAGCATTCCAACAGTAGCTTTGTGTTACACCTTTGTGGCCTCTTTCTCTCAGCAGTTCATTTGCCCAGGCTGTGCCAATCCACCTTGGGGACTGGAGCAGCCAGGAGCACACTGAGGCCCTGGAGCCCTGGCCCCTGCCATTTGTGTCACTTGATGTGTGGTAGTGCCACAAGATGTGTGGGCTTTGTGCAGAGTGGGGGTGCCAAGATGCTGCCTTCCAGGTCCTGCCAGGTGCCCTGGAAACAGCCTGCTCCTGATCAGTTTGGGCATGCTCCTCAGTCGACCAGACACAGGCCTGGGCTCCCGGGAGGCTGGTGGACATCGCTCAGACACTGCCAATGCAGCCTTGGCCCCAACGAGTAACTTTCTTTGGCATCTCAGGCATAACAAGCAAAGAAGTAAAATAAATGGAAAAAAAAGTAAAATAAATGGAAAAAAAGTAAAAATAAATGGAAAATGCCAGACCTGAAATATTCCTGAAGGCCAGGACATTAGCACACTACTCATTTTATATAAAACCTTCAAGTGGCTTGCAATACATTCCCACAAACCAGCACAGACCAAAAACTCCTCACCATGCCTGCTCACTTCCACAGGTGTTTCCTTCCTGCCCACGGGCACATGGGTGTCCTTGGGAAGTAAAACATGTTCTGTGCTTCTTTGGGAAAACAAGACAGCAAGCTATTTATGAAAAAGAAAAAATGCACTTCAAAGTCATACGGAAACACTTGGCTACGCATCAGTGGCCATTGTGGCGGTCCAGTGTGCTGGGCCAGCCGTGCTCCGGCCACTGGCAGCCATGTGGCTCCTCCAGGTTCCTGGTGTTGTATGGCTGAAAGGTTGGAGGCTGCAGCTGGCAGCACCACACGGGCAGCCACTGCTGCCCATGGCTGCCCAGCCTGGCTGGCTTTCCCCATGGCTGCAGCACATCCCCTGCAGAAGAGCTCTTCTGAGTAGTGCAGCAGTTACACGAGTCTGCACCACTTACTTCTGCCTAGATGAACTAAGAACTTCTACTTCTTTTATGTAATATACATCCTCCAGATGATTTCCAGTGAAGAGGAGCCCACTCTGTCTGTAGCCAGGCTTACACAGCCATCTAAGTCATCCCTGATTAATCCAATACCTTGAGTCTCTAGGGGAAAATTTGGTCCCTCACAAATGTGTGGAAAGCTTCAGGAGTGTAACACTGGAAAATGAGGTAAAAACAATCTACTTAAAGGCAAAAAATACGTTAATTCAATTAACTGTTTGGGATTTTCCTTCCACTTTTTCAAAATTTCCCTTTTTGTTTACACAAATGGATCACATTTCCAATAGATGCACAATGAAAGGAAGAAGGATTTCCTACACTTAGAGATACTTTTATACAGACATGGAGTGTACACTTTGAAACAAGGAAAGAAGGAAACTAACACTCAGCATGTGCTTGCAACTTCAAATAAGTGGGTAGGTGCATGAAACAAAAGCTAAATGTGTATTCGGACATCTGAACAGGAAAAAGAGCAACTTTTATGGGTACCAACACCATTATTTCATAGAAACAACTCTTGAGACTTGGGATGTCTTTTCTAGGCTGACAGCAGGAAAGAGAATTTCCAGGATGCAGACAACCTCTTTTAGCACTTCAGGAGTCATGGCACAGTCCAGCCCTGGTCTAGGATAAAAGAACAGTAGAGAAAGATGGATATTTTCTGATGGAACCTGAAGAAAGCTAAAAAAACCAACTGCCACTTGGAATTAGCTTGATTTACTGGACTCTTAAGTACAGTTTTTAAAAAATCTTCCCTGATGTGACTGCAAAAGCTTGTCTCTGTGGTGCCTCTTTCGGTTTCTGTCCATACACAGGCAATAAATACTTTTCTTAAAGTATGGCACAACTAGCGTGTCCAGAAAAATCCCTGGTGAGTGTGATAAATGGAAGGGGAGATATCACTGCATTCCTTGGAATGGGAGAAGAAAGACAGTGCCATCTTTCAGAACTATTTGGAGATGGTGCTGAGAAATAACATGATTGAATCAGCTCAGTCCAAGAGAAGTCCACAGAAGCTGCTGGTAAAGAAACCATTAGCAGGAGGCAATCCAACCCTAAGGAAAGCTAAATGTTATTATCCTCAACACACTTAGTGTGCAAAATGCTGCACAGAAGGATGTTACCCTAACCATATCACACCCTTCTGAAAGAGCCCAGCTGACAGGGGCCACAGGGTCAGGGAACTGCCTGTCAGCTCATGTTTGTGTTGAGGAATACATCTGATGCAGGCAGCTCGCTGCTGGTGGAGATGCAGACTGATGTGCAGGTTGAGTTCTGGGTGGGAGCCTGAGACAAGAGGCCGTGAACTGCCAACCCTTTGGATAACAAAGTGCACAAAGACCAGAGGCATCAGCCGGGGGGATGGACACTGAGGGAGAGAGCAGGAGGGAAGGTCTCAGGACAAGAGCAAGACTTGTGCACAAGCAGACTGTGAGGGTATAAAGGGCACGGGGTTCCTTGGTCGGAGGGTCTCTCTTCAGAGGCACCAGCTCAGGCTGTTTCTGTGTTACTGCACCATGAATAAATGGCTTTATGGAACGAGACATCTGAGATGCTGCTGAGGGAAACCTGGGATTGAATCAGTCAGGAAACTTGGTCTGTGTGTAAATGGAGTTTGTGGGGAGTCAAGCAAGGCACCCATGGGTCCCCTGGAGCTGCCCCCTGTGAAGGGACTTTGGTCCCAGCAGTGAAAACCTCTTAGGAGTGTGATGGCCAGAGAGCTGTGGGAATGTTCAGACTGGGAAGTTTCCTTAACACTTGCATGTGCAGTGGGACTGGATCATTCAGACACTGAAAGAAGACGTAAGTAAAAGAAAGATGTGGAGAGGCAAGAGGATAAGTGCTACTAGATCTCTATGGCAGGTCTTTTTCCACCTAGTTTATTTCTCAGAGTCTCAAACAGCTAGAAACTGAGTCAGAGTCATTGTATGTACTCTGTGAAACTCATGGAAATCTTAGAGGTCTGTTCCCTCAATACATTCAGACCAATGCAACAAACCGTGCTGCTCTCACAGCCTATCTGATGCCTCCAAGAAGGAAAGAGAGGAAAGCAAATGGAGAGGAGACATCTGCAGTATGTTGACAGTTCTAGGCTGCTGTGCAGGCTCAGCTGTGGAACTATTTTTCCAGTTCAGATCTTACCTTTAATCTCTTGCCTGTCTGTCCACAGCAGAGTCACCGAGGTTACTGACTCCTTTGTTTCCTCTGTAGCATTGTCTAGATGGGATAGAGTAAATCAGCAGTGTGTCAGCCTCAGGCTGGCTTGTAGCATCAAGTCATAAAACCAACAGAATCAACCACAACTTGTAATCTTTCCACATAAAAATATCTAGAATCCTGAGTTTCATACCAAAATGAAAGTTTTGGAGTGCCTCCCTGAGTCACCCAAGGCTTCCTGAACATCCAGTGAGAGACAGTCTGAAAGAGTAATTCAGGCTGTAAGAGGAATAAATGGCATTCCAGAGTCCCTTGACTAAAGGAATAAGAGAACTTAAAGCATTTAGACTCTTAATTTAGATGCCTTGTTAACTGCCTATGATGTGATGGGATGAATTCGGGCCAAAGGTGTTCATGCCACTGCAACAACAGGACCCTGAGAGGATTTCTGTTGTGTTTTCATTTGGAGAAAGTCCAGCTCATTTTCCCATGAGCTTTGATTTCATCTCCGTGGCTCTGCTGAAGTCACTAACCCTCAAAAGCACAAAGCATTCCATTTTCAATTTAGAAAGAGAGTGGGCGTATTAATGAGTATACCAGAATGGGTTAGGGCAACCAGAGCAAGATGGAGAAAATAATTTCAAAACCCTGTTCTCAGCAAGGTATGTACTCCATTATCCTCTCCCATGATTCAGAGGAGAACATCAGACTTTATGTTGCTGCTGTAAAGGCTGAGTGTTTAACAAGACATACTGTTCTCTTGTCTGAGGACACCTGGAAAAACACAAAGTGCATTTTAAGAAATCATTGCTTTTATTAACTGTAATTATACAGGCCAGTAATGAAAACTAGCAAGGACTATAACCCAGTCCCTCCCAGCTACCAAGACTCATAACACCAACATCAATTAGCTAAGCTATAAAGCAAATAGTTTTAAGATAACCAGAAATATCCAGGGTAGGAGTGTATCTGGCCCAACTCCCACCTTTCACACACCACATTCATATTCTCCTGTCTACCTTATGATTTCACGGTAAGTGTTCTTGCCTGGGGAGGGAGATGACTCTGTGGAAAATTGAAATACTATCTAAATTCCTTACTGATGTATACCTGGAGAGTAGAATCTTTCATACATATTTGCTGGAAAAAAAAACCAAAAAAAACCAAACATTTAAAGACCAAGCTGCTGTTGATATTGAAGCTGTAGGACCATGGATCTGTGGGTTCTAATACATCTTTAAATGCCATCTACCCCAGTCTCATGCTCAAAGCCAGGACTGTTGCCATCCCAAGACTCTTCCTAATGGAAAGCTACATTAGGTCTTGTCTTATTTGCAAGTGAGATAGGGGTTGGCTTATCTGCAATGAGAGTGCCCTGTCAGCATCCTTAAACATTCAAGACTTTTTGAGCAGGACTACCACTAGTCAGCCACTTCCCAACCTGTGCTGATACATTGGGTTATTCTGCAACAGGTGTAAAACTCTGCATTTCTTCTTGTTAAACTATTTGTGCTGTTTAGGTTAGCCTGGTCCTTATGTTTAGCAAAGGTGTTTTAGATTGAAGCTCTGCCAATCATCTTGTCAAATGTTTATTTTAATTAAATATTTGTATAAATTCATTGATGATTCATTCTGTGTAATCATTCAGACTGCTGATGAAAATATTAAGCAACATCTTCAGTACTCCTCTCATAAGTGACCACCAACCAGATGTGAGCGCCCTTAGAGCCCAGAGGTCCAGCTGCTCTTCAGTTCATTAACCATTTTATTTCTCTAGCTCGTATTTCTTCAGCTTCCAAATGAGAATGGTGTGGGTGATGGCACCAAAATAATCAATGAACTCATGGTGTATTGCCTACATGGCGCTCTCCTTCTCCACACAGTCAACACTGTTGTAGAAGACAATCCATGTTGACTATTTCTGAGTACCCTCTTACCTATCTCATGTCTGGAAATGGATTCCAAGAAGACATATTCCATAATCTTTTCAGGAACAAAAGTGAAGTTAGCTGACCTTCACACAGTGAGGTTTCCTAAGTAATTTCTTCCCTTTTCCACTTCTTAATGATTTACTACAAGTCTTTCTGCAGTTGCCACAGACCTCTCCCAGTCACCAGATTTGTCAGAGAGAATAGGCTGTTAACACACTGTTAACACACACTGTTAACACACATCACATAAACCAATTCTTTCAGCACTCAGGGAAATTTCATCCAGCCCTTCAGGGCTGAATACATCCAGGTTCTCCAGGCAGAACTGACTGTGCTGTACCCCCATTGCTGCCTGTCCTTCCAATCTCCAAGACATGCTGATGTACACAGTGGTCTAGGAGTAAGTTTTGCTTGTGAAAACCAAAACAAAATGTTGTTTGCGTTTTGTTGGGGTCCAGGGCATTGCTTTGAATACCCTGGACTGACAAAGACCTGTACAGGGGGGTCTGGGATCTGTACAGGGGGGTTGGAGACCCTGGCACACAGCCCAGAAGGACAATGGTTTCGACTTTAGTCCATGGGCAAAACTTCCAACACTGAGAGAGGAATTACAAGCCACAAAGGGTAGTAAAAAGTAGTGTAATTCCTCACATTTGGGTTCTTAGAATAGGGGTGAATGGGGACAAGATGGAGGAATCTGGGCGGTGCCCTGGGGTCGTCTTCTTCTTCTTTGTCTCCATCTTCTGCTGTGATGGTGGCACAAAGTAGCTTTAGAGGGATTGGGTCAGTGTAGAAGTG
>VZUI01003164.1:0-16399 GCA_013401135.1 Cettia cetti
CCCTTGTTTCTGTGGGCTCTCACCCAGAACTCAAACTGCATCTCAATCTGTGTCCTGAACTGCAGCTTGCAAAGCCAACTTCCTGCACCAGGTCTATTCCTCAATACCTATGATGTAAGAGCAGGTACCAACAGTCTTTTCTCTTGCTGCTACAGCTGTAGGTACAGTCATAAAGCTCAATGTGATGGACCCAGCCTATTCTTGAGAGTGGTCTTCTGGGTTGTGTTCACCTGAGGAGAGGGTGACTTTGGCAAGCTGTATGAGTTGTTTTGCATAGCACTGCTGCAAGGACAGGGCTTTCTGCAGCATTTTTGTGACTCCTGAGCTTTTGTTGTGTTTGGTAATACATGGTGGTCTGTGAATTCAGATTAGTTCTTACTAAATTCTTATGCTTGGCGTTTTGGTGCCACTCTTTGTCTTTACTTGTGGTTTAAAGCCATTTTAATCACTCAGTCACAGGTTGCATCTTAGAAACAATAATGCTTATTATGAAGACAGTTCCCAGTATGGTGCTGCTTTGGATGATTTCCCAGGGGACATTTTGTTTGCTGGCTATGGTCCACACCACTGTGCTTCAACTCCCTGTTTTGTAGGCCCAGGTCTGTCATGCCCTGGAAGTCAAGCACTGGGCTGACCAGGAAGCAATAATGTGGGGAGTGGGTGAGTGCAGTGCCCCTCACACCATCTGGGTGAACAGAGCTCATACACAGAGATTTGGGATAATCAAATCTCAGGTAAACCTGTATCCGGAGCGCTTCCTACTGTTGAAAAAGGATAGATGGGCTATAAATTAATTTCTTTGTCAGTACTTTGGCACTGTTTATTATAACAGGGGCCAGAGGGCTTTACAGAATTCAGAAAGTAGTTGATGCTTTCAACTACTTTCTGGGCTGAGGTGGGCTGAGGAAAGTGACTTCAGAAAAAAATGGCTCTCTAAGCCATGTTCTCACTCACACTCAGGAAACACTGCTGTACACAGCCAACATTGTAGTACACAGGCACCTTTGCTCAGAACAGCTGCCTTGCCCTCTCCATTTCCTCAGTTACTCCTCCAAAATTCTAGGCAATACTTCTTGTATATTTTATCAGTCTTGATGGCCTTGTACTGTAAATATTTTATATGGAAAGGCACTGCTCTGCCTTTCCATGGCAGATGGAAAAACAGGAAGGTGCTTAGCAGAGCTGCCATGCTTAAGAGTCTGAGTGAATCCAGAACAGAAACCCACAGGCTGGGCTGGGAGCTGTTGCTGAAATGCACTGCCTTTTTTAACTGCAGTACACCCTGCCTTAAGCGGAAGGGAAGTGCATGCAGACTATGCTGGCATCATCTACACAGGAAACTCCTGGGCCGTGGTAGGACAGGGATTAGTCTGCAAAGACTGTCTCTATTCCTGAGGCTGCAATGCCACACAAGGTGCTGCAAGAAACAAGCATTCAGGGCTCAGCCCTTGCTCTGCACAGAAAGTGTTCGCCGTGACAAGAGAACCTCCTCCTCTGGCAGACATTTCTCAGATTTTTCAGGTCTACTCTCCCATAGCTTGTCTTAATTTTTTAATGAAATCATTGTGATGAAATGAGACAATTGTCCCATCTGGGATTTGAATAAGCTAACTCGTACTTGCCATTAATTAGCTGGGTTTCAGTTCTTGATTTCAAACTATTAAAATAATTAAGTTTGTATGAAGGCTTAATCACAGAAAGTAGCTGAATCTTAACAGTAATGTCAGTAACAGTCCCAGTGGGAAACATGTTCTCAGTTAGCTGCTTCTGAATGTTGCTTCTAGTGACCTGCTCATACAGTCTAATAGGTCTCCACTGAAAGCAGAGTGAAACCAATCAGGAATGCAGAAGTCTGGTACATAGTTGGGGCCAGCTTAGGGAGTTTTTTCTCATTATGGTTTGTTAGAGGTTCCTTCTGGCCAGGTGTTGAAATTGTTTATTCTCTTTTGGCAAGAGCAGAAATTTAAGTCACATGCTCATATCCTTGCTACATAAATTTGAACATCTGAAATCAAGAGTGTGATTAAGAGTAGTGCTGAACCCTTGTTTAAATGAACATAGAAAATTATGAAGATGACCCAAATCACAGTAGGGCAACAAGTGACTGTACCTCCTGTTGAGCTGTGACAGTGTCCAAGTCAGGAGTGCTGATGTGGGAATTTAAGTAACACTCAACAGGTTTTCCTGCTCAAAATCCTCCCTCACTCTGTTCCTGCAGGTAGATCTGTGCCTGGGAAAATTGTGTATTTTAAAACACTTCAAGCGGCTTTCCAGTTTTCCTGTTTTGCACCGGCTCAGAGAGTGTATATATGCAATGTAAACGTGCCACATAGAACTAGACTATTAAACACAGAATTATTAAACACAGAATCTCTTTGTCCAGAACAGCAGAGTTATTAATCAGCCTGGATAAAGATGATTTTCCCTGGCTTCCTCTGAGTTCCACCATGACTAACAGCTTGGTGACTGAGGAGATCAGTTGTCTCAACTCCAGTTGTATTATCTTTTGCATGTCTAATTGCTTTCCCATTTTAAAAATATTTCTAAATTTTTGGCTTGACTATAATAAAAACATTTCTTCACAAGTCAGGGTGTTCTGAGGACATAATTCTAGCATATAGACATGTCTTCTTTTATTGTCTTTTTTTTTTTTTTTTAAATCTTGGCTAGAGTTTTCCTCCATTTTTTTCTACCCTTCTTAAAGGTACAAGACAAATAAGGCATTATTGGGGAGAGAAATGAAATCATAGATGGCTAAATTGTAGAAAGATTTAAAAAAAGGAGTATCTCCTTGCTACTGCAGGGTTGTCAGTGCAACAGCTCACAGTGAAGCAATAGGTGTAACAATCCAGAAGCAGGGAATCAAAGCAGCAAAGGACCAGAATGCAATGTAAAACTATGCTGAAATAAAAATAGTGTAACTACAAAGGCAAAACCTTGCCCTGAACCTTTCTGCATTTGTGTCTGTTTGAAATGGTGAGGGTTTGTAAACAGGCAACAAAAATAATCAGATTTGGGGAGATGGCTGCAGGTAGAGGTTTCCTATACCCTATTCCAAGTCAGGCAAGAGTTTGAAAGAAGTGACAGGATAACCCTCAAAGGAATAAGGCATCTCAAGATACTTCAGGATGTCTACTTAGTCTTCTTCACCTTTCAAAACAAGGGGGAGGGGACTCTCAGTAAGAATAAGAGGAAATATTCCTTACTCCGTAGTTATTGAGCCTTTGGCATAAGATAATGTTGCACTGATGCAAAAGCAAGGTTGACAGCTTTCCTTTCTATGAAGGGTCCAATCAGTGGAAAGAAATTGTCTTAACCAGTCATTCAGCACACTTTACATACAAATACTTGATTAAAAGATGTATATTATGATTACTTCTTTACCCTGTCAAAGTAATACTGGTGTTGCAACACTTTAAATTTCATTACCATATACACCTCCTCTAAGAAGGTTCTACAGCTTTTTCTTTCTATGCAAATTTATCTATGCCAATAGATATCTTGTGTGGCTCCTATGCTTGCTTTATTTAGGGGCTGCTGGAATTATGTTGTATTACTTCAAAATGGCCATCCATATGTTCTCATGCTGTGCATTTGTAGAAACACAGTCCTGTGCATAGATAAGGGCTTAAGCACATTTCAAAGTCCAATTATCTCAGTTTGCCAGTGTTCAGGTGGATCTTTTTTCATTTTCTGATATTTCCTATTGATTGTCTTAGGAGCAAATTAAGCTAAGCTCTCATGGCATTACAGCCACATGTTTCTGGTTGGGAAAGATGAAAACAGGATGTACCTGCTGGCCTTTGGCCACAGCTTATAGCTTACCTGCCTTCTTGTACTTGCAGGTGGTCAAATCTACTTGCAAAGAACCAATTTGCCCCATTTGTTGAATAAATTCTATTCCAAATGACCATGCTGGAGTAATATTTTCTACAGAAATGGGGCTGGTCTGAGTCTATTTCCTAATGTTGCTGGTGGTGGGACCCAGCCTAAATTCATGCCTTATTTTTCAGAAAACTTCTTATGCACAGTAATGCTCAATTGTTGAGCTTATAATCAAATCCAGGTTTCTCAAGTGCCTGGAAAAACAAAGAATTGATATCCTTATATACTTATGTAACCCTTTCTGCTTAGCTTTTGTTTCTTCATCCCTGAAACAGTGCTTCTGGATCTTTCCCCTGTTTTTCTGGTAGCATTACTTTTTTCCTTTCTTCCTGAGAAGCTGGGCTGAAAATGACATCATTTTCACCTCTTTAATTCACAAAATAACTTGACTGGTTTGCTGAAACTGTTCCCATTGCTCTCTGAGGACTTTAAACCAAATCCTCACTTTCCTGGCATTGAAAACAGACAGGGAAAGACACATAGACCTGAGCTGCTGATAGGTATTGTAACCATCTGATCCCTGAAGCCAAACCTGCTGTCAGCCCTGGGCTCAGAGACCCAGATGGACTGCAGAGGTCTGCTGACAGGAGAGCTGAATAGGAAATACTGTAAGAAAGATTCCTGCTGTGACTTCAGCAGGGAGGAGGTCAGGCTTTCTTCACACTGAAAAGTGTGCTGTGGGAGATGCTTTTCATACCAAGCTCTCCAGCATCCCTCAAATCTTCTGCTAAGAAAGCCTGCTTTTGCCAATCTTTAAGGATCATTGAGGGAATTTATTGTTATGTTATGCTTGTTTCTCTCAGGCCATGCAGAAGAAACATTAAGGAGGGATTGTCCTGCTAGCTGACAGTTATTAATTTCTTATGAGTGTTTTGAAGTCCAGATCATGTATTTATATTCTCAGGCTGCATTATTTTTCCCATGGTTTTTGAGCTCTCCTCATGTTTTCCCAGAAGGGTTTCCTCTTAAGCTAAGCCATTATCAGTCATAGAGGAGTTATCATGGCACAGCAGCTGTGCAGATCATTGCACATCTGAGGCGGGCACCAAAAAGTTTTTCCCATAGACTAGCAAAGATATTTTTCCTGAGGAAAAAGATATTGCACCTCAAGTGTTCTGTTGCTCTGCTGCAGCTGACTTTTGCCACAGCTTGGATATTCACAGCTATCCACAGTTTGGATAGCTCATCCCAAGAATGCTGTTCTCCGTGTAACTTCAATGAAAGAAATTTAAATGCATTATGGTAATAGCAGTATCTGATAAATCTGCTGCAGATAGGCAGAGCTGCAAGGTTTAGGAGAGCAAATAGGCTTGCTTCAAAGAGCTGTAACCATGAGGAAAATCATAAAGCTGGGAGGATAAATTCTATGCACAAAATCTCTGCTCTACGAAAAGGCCCTGCTCTCTCCTATGCTGAGCAGCCTCCAGAAGAACAAGGATGTGGTTTGCTTTGTCTCTTGAGTGGCTTGAGCTGAAGCAGTATGCTGATCTCCCAGCCACTGTCCAGCAGAGGACAGGGGCAAGCTGTGCAGGGGCCATACAGTTAGTTTAGGCACTCCATCAGTACCTGCCAGTAGGAACCTTGTATCTGGGAGAGAAAGCCTGCATAAGCGGGCTACAAAGTGACAAAGGCAAAGCCACAAGTACAAGGAGGTGGCTGCCAGATAAAAATATTAGGGTGTGGCTGGAGGCCTGGCCCAGAAGCAGTTTTGAAGCACTTAGGTCCTCTTCATGTTTTGATGAGAGAGCAGGCTAGGTACTGTTGGAGTCCAGGGCATGTGGGAAATTCCTTGAGCTGCCCTGAGAGGTCTGGGACCCTGGCTGGGACCCCAGGAAAGCATTGCCTTTGACCTTAGTCCACAGCAAAAGCTTCCAACACTCATAGATGAACTAAAAGCAACAAAGGTTTGAAATAAATAGTAGTTTAGTTTGTCACAGGGTGAAACTTTGTAGTTTTGGGTTTTTAGAATGGAGCCAAATGAAGGCAAGATGGAGGATTCTGGGTGGTGACCCACTTTGTTGTTGTTGTTCTTCTTCTTCTGCAGTGATTTGGCACTGAGACATTGGTAGAATGGATTTGAGGTAGAAATTGCATGTCTAGAATAGGTCGTAGTTATTGGCATAGAATTGTAAATATAGTACGTATTAAGAGTTAATTGGCTCAAATGTTCTTGAAAGGCCTTGGATTTTTACCTCGTGGCAGTTGCCATCGTTGTTTTCCAGAGTGCAAAGCCTGGGTTTTAGGCAGTGTGCGAATTCCAACATAAGAAACAATAAATAACCTTGAAGAAAAGGCTGCAAGTTTCACTCATCATTTTAAACCTTGGCACTGGACTTTGTGGGAGGAATCCCCCTAATTTAGGGAGTCCCAAAAAGGGATTTTCCACAGGTACTTCATCTCTCAGGGACCAGCTATGAAATCAAGCCTCTTGTGAGAGTTGAAAATACCACCAGGATTTCACAAGGATATTTTTGGCATGTGGTGGATCCTGCAGATTTCTCATGCATGTCCTTCACACGCAAGCTGTGGGAGATAGGGGATGAATAGTGCTGGAGACTGCCACATCCTGTTTGTGTCCTGTTTGTGAGAAATGTTGCCTACATTGTTAAGACAGGTAGTCCAATCTGCGCCACTGCTGGGAGAAGGCAGTCAACAACTCTTCTCATAAACCTTGTTGATGACAGCTGCCTTTCACCCAGTAAGCTTGTGCACGTAATCTGAACCAAAAATGGACTTGCACTTAGCACGCTTTTAACAGTAATCATATCTAGCTCATTACAGTTGTTGTGGCTAATAATCACTGGCAGATGTCTAAATAAAACCAGGAAACAGCAACACAGAAGAGGAGTGAGTTGTGCCTATGCTCCTTTTTAGTGACCAAGTTCTGTGTGTCACTTCAGTGGGGGAGACTGAACCTGTGCTGTGATTATAGATAGCACACCTCTGTTTCTGTTTTGAAGTATCTCCATATGGGAGTGAAGAGATACTGAAAGCTACCCTAGATTCTCCAGTCTGTTGCTGGCATTACTCCCAGAATGCAGCCTGCTGAAACTTTGAATTTATCAGTACAGAAATGTTGGAGGAACTTCTTATGAAAGAATGAACAATATTTATTTTCCAATAAAAAAATACATGTAATGGTTTTTGGAACTAGAACTGACTATAATGAAGAGACAAAACTGAAATAATGGAAGATATTTTTGACGTGATGTGCTTAGCCTTAGTCATCTGCCTTTAGTGTTTCTACATTAGGCTTTGAGAGCCAAAGAAATATTAGAAAATGTAGGAAATTGAAATGATGAAGTAAAAGAAATATTCAGTTATGGGGGTAATATCCCATGCTTTTTCTCAATTTATTTTGCCAGTGTCTGTAAATTCTACTCATACTGAGATAAGCTAAGTGGAAAAAGAGAGGACTATGAGCTTGAAGATTCACAAAAAACTGTTTTGAAGTAGCTCCCTTGATAATAAAATTTTCATTTCTTCAGTTGCTTGGCGACATAAATCAGGGTTAGAGAAAAAAAGACATGGAATTCACTCAACTTCCCACATTTCAAATTGTGTGTTTGGTTGCTCTGTTTATAATCTATGTAAGTAGTCTAAACCACTGTTTAAAGAGGACAAGCAACATAATATGGATTACTTCACAGTGTGCATACAAACACCTTGAAAATCTGTGTGGACATTTTCAAAGCAAGTAATGAGCAAAGGTTCTTGACTTTAGTCAGCTTTAATGAACTCTCTTTTATTAAAGCACTGATTAGTCCTGCTCTGGTGGCAGGACATAACTAGAAAAGGACAGCTTGACTTCAAAGCATGAAAAAATCTGGAAAATCACATTGGAGTTTAGACCAAGGAGAAAACTCTAATTGGCTAGTTTGCATTCTATCAGATCAATTATCATCAGTGGTCTAGTAAGAATGCTGTCTGCTTCATACAACAAATGCTTTCAAGAACAAATTGGAAAAATGGTTCCAGGGGTGCACACTGCAATTGTGCACACTTTTTGTAATTTGCTGATGGAATGGCTTTGAATAAATGGTAGGGAATCCTACTGCCTAGTGATGCATTCAGCACATTTAAGTTAGTTTTGTTAGCTAACTCTCAGTCTTCTGTACGACTTGTACTTGCTGTAAAAGCTGGCAGAGGAACCATCACCTTTATCACAAATTAGTTTTGGCTAGCTTTGGTGCAAGACTGTCGGCCCTTAATGACAATGTGTGTTATGAAGGGCTTTGCATCATTCTGCTAGAATATAGAAATAGCAGGAGTTTGTTATAACTAGGCAGCAAAATGAAAATTGTGGTTATTTTGATACTGATCTCTCAGTATGGTCAGGGTGTTTTTATCAGCTAAGACAAAGAAATATGATCAGGAGTACTAAAAATGCCTGTCCAGTGGCACACAGGTGAGGGCTCTCACCAAAAATTAAATGTTATTTAGTGTCACTGTGTTTCTAAGGCTTGCAAAAGTACAACTTTGAGGACCTAGGCAGAAAAGGAAGTTTAGTCATCTTCTCCCTGTGGATGCAATTCCTTTCCTTGCATTGCCAGCAGTGGAACTAGGCCACCTAAACCAAACAATGTCCTATTTGTGCCACATCTGTTCCAGCTGTTCAGTACATGAATGTGAAGCTGAACACCCGAAAGGCTGGAAGTGAACACACTCAAGGCTGAAAGCCTTAATTTCATTTTTTACTTTGCCTAAGTGGCTGTGAAGTTAATGATTATCTGTAAGTCGTCAGAGTTTTAGGGTCCTTGAAGGCTGAATTCTGTTCCACATAATGCATAAGGAAAAGATGATCCAGCCACAAAAGTTGTGGTGAGTAACATCTGGCCTGTAGTTGTTAAAAATTTTAGTTTCAACAATTAGCTTGGTACCTGAACATCCACAGTATTTCAAGGTCTCACAATTTTTGGAAGTTATATGCCTTGTCCAGCTCCAGGACTTCCTACCATTATGCCAAATCCTAAATATGTGTTGTATATGTATATATACTAATCCTCCTTGTAGGGTCCTCCAAGCATTTGCTATCTGTGAGTCTCACAGAGGAATAGAAACAGGAATGTGTGTGGAAAACCACAGTGAAAGCCATATAGATTATGACACCCTTTTTTTTGTCTAATTGAGTCTGAAAAGTGCCCTGATGTTTCTGGACTAGTGGTTTAAGGAGAAAATAAGTGACAACTGAATTTTTCCTCTTAGAGCTAAATCTCAACTTTTTGGTTTGTTTCAGTACACCTGCAGAAGAGGTATCATTGCATGTATTAAGAGAGCTGTGTCAATACTCATCTCTGGTAGGGAAAGAAAATGTCTTTGTTGGATCTTTGACAATTTAGTTTCTTTCACAAAACTTGAATCCCCACAAGTTAAATCAATGTAGCTGATTTCCTATTTCACTCCCCTTTATATTTCCCTTCTATTTCAGATATTACAAAGAAATCTACAAATGTAAAGACTTGGATTTTCTCTCCTTGGTAATTTGATATTTACACAATCTGGTTGAATCAGGAGAAAACTGCAATCCTAATTATCTGTCTAAGGAACCTATTCAGGATAAAGAAAATTTTAGCTTCACTGAGAAGTAATTAATACTTAATATATTTAAGTAACTTGGAAGCTCTCCAAATTACTTTTGCAGAGGTCTAGGAGATGCCTGCCTTTTCTGTTATTTTAACAAATTTCTGAGAATGTGTTATATCTTCCATTCTTGTTTCTAATACAGAAAAAAGGCAGATCTAACTGTACTAAAACTGAAAAAAACTTAACTGAGAGGCATGGACTGTATTCTGAGAAAATAAAAACAGTGTCTATTGTATAGAAAGACATCCTCAGAAATTGCTTGGGTGGCAATTTACAAAATCAGATCCAAGAAGGTGTCCAAGAAGGACACCCATATCCTATATACACTCCCATCAAAAAAACTTATGAACCTGTATTAGAAGCAAAATGAACTAATGGAAACTAGCCCTGGGAATGAACTCCAAGCACTCACAGAATATGGTGGTTAAACAGAACCTGAAGAAACAAAGTACTACTGGGTTTTTTGGTGATTGTGGTCTTGGGTTTTTTGTTTGTTTGTCCAGCTCCAGAGGTTGTATATGATGGACAGATTCTGTGGACTCTGTGTCTCATCCTCAGGACTATTCAAGTTTTGGACTATCATTGTTAATATCTCTAGTTCAATTTGTATACAAGAACAAGGATTTAAATATTTCAAGCTTTTCTATCACAAAAAGAAATAGGAAACAATTCTTCTGCTCCCACAGACTGATGAGAAAATTATGAGGCACTTGGATTGTCTAGTAATGGAGAACATATGACTTCCTGGGTATGCCTAGAGGGGTATTTAGAGGTACCAGAATTCCCAGGACTCCAGGACTCCCAGGACTCCCAGGACTAGGACTCCCAAAATTTCGGGCTCAGATGGATCACTTTTTATCAGTTTTGTTATAATTTCAAGCACCTGCTATATGCTATCTTTTAAAAAACACTACAAAGTGTGATTGGACAGCAATGCAGGTTTTACATCTGCACAGGCTATTCCCAACTATTCCTCTGGGGAGTAAATGTTTCTGACCTTACCTTACTTGATTCCTTTGCTTCAGAACTGCCCTGCTCCTTGTCTAATTGTATGCAAACTATTGGAGGAAAAGGAGATTATCATATTGTTGTAATACCACTTTAGGCAGAGTGGAGATTCTGTTCATGAAAACAGTTTGTGTCCTACAACTCTGCACTTTACTGGCATTTTCTCATGTTTTTGTGTAGCTCCAAAATTGTAGATTTGTGTTTGCATCCAAGTTTGCATCTGTATCCAACTGACTATACTGCACTGGTGAGTGATTCTCAAGCTTCTAGGTAACCTCCAGGAGCATTCTCTAATCCCAACTCTTTTGTGGGGCTAACTGGTAAATAGTTTCAGCATTATTCTCTGTTGTCAGATCAAATACACTAAAACTAGAAGACAGGCAGGATGTTGTCCTTACTTTCTCTTTCAGAAGCCTCAGCTAGTAGAAAGTATTAATGACCTTGGTTTGCTCCACTAACCTGACTTAAGTTGCAGGTTTTCTGACTGTGAAGTGTGAAATACATGCATTTAGGAGATTCTGCATTTCTTTCTTTGTTCCCTCTGACCAAGGGAACATAGTAGTCAGCTGAATCCTGGCAGGTTTTTTGAGAAATCCATGCCAGTTCAGCTGCTCTAGCCATTAATAGCTGGATAGTTGTCATAAGGCAACATGGAGTCGAACAGAAAGTCTTGAACTCCTTTTCACACTCTACCAGCAAGCAACTGAGAAAGACAAAATGATGAAAGTTCATTTTCCTGGGTGAAGATTTAAACATTTGCTATCAAGAAGACATTAAAAACATTTTATCTTGGTGCATATTTTCTAGATGATATTTAAGGCAAAGATCTTTTTGAATATCTTCAATTGGAAGAGTGGGGCATTTGTTTACAGATGTTACAGATTACACAGAGTACATATGGATTTGATCATACATATTACACTTGGATTTATTTAAAAGAACCCCAAAATATTTTGAAATAAATGTTTTGTCAGGTTTTCGTCAAGGAGAGAAGTGTCATCTCAGGAATTCCTTCCTCCAGGTCAGCTGCTTTGTGTGTTAACTTACCTCAGCCTTTCTGCAGCAGTCTTTCTCATATGACTTCTCTTTGTGGTGCTAGTGATGTTGCCAGTACAATGTGCCCTTACCCCTTCATCCAGTCCGGGTATCTTCCCTTTTCGGTTTCTGTGTAGAAATTTTGACAGCTTCTCTGTGCTCCAGAAGCACCAGAACATACGGAGCTGCTGCTTTGGGATGTGATGTCCCAAAGCCATTGTTCTGCATAGAGAGATTTATGTCTAGCCTAGCTGATGCACAGTCCTTAGATGACCCAGAAAAGAAGCCCACAGTAGATTTGGAAAGAAGGAAAATCACAGTATTCACTCACAGAAATTGCAGACATTGAACTGGCTGGGGCTTTCTCTGATACCAACAGTTATGTGGAATTATATTTTATCTTTTGACTTGAGTCTCCAGCAGCATTTTGTCTGTCATAGGTTTCAAATATGGCCCTCACACTATGGAATGGCCTTTACATTCTTCTTCTAATTTTTTTCCCAGTCTTAGGTTTCTGCAGTTTTACGTGGACCTGCAGCAGCTGCTTCCGTACTTGGAAGTAATTTGCCACAGTTAATTTACAGGTGTCAAATACTTTCTGTTTAAGCCAGCATATAACCCTTATTTATTGGCAGTGACAAGTGAGTGCACAAATTATCCCATTAACCTCAATAAAGTATCACTTCAATGACACTAATTTTAGCAGGGGCAGATGGAAAATTGCTTATTTTTGTGTTTAAGGCAAAGTGCCTCAGATTTTAATCTTGTTTGTCTCTTGTTTCTGAGAAATTTTGGAGGGTAAAATAGAACTTGTATTAAAAAATAATACAAGTTTTGGAGAAATCTTTTAACTCAAAATATTCCACCAATGTTTTTAATCCAAATTGAGCCTTTATTCCAGTTCACTTAAAGCAAAATGAGATGTTCTCCCCTTACATTCTACCTATTCTCACTTCTTCTGCTTGAAATGTGCTATCTCTCCTTGTACAAAACCAATTTTTTGTCCTGAGTGCATCTGCAGTACTGTCAAGCTGATTGTTACATCGCCATCTAGTGATTTAAAATAATTGCAAAACTTACCTGAAGATGTGTTTCACTAATGGCCAAGACCCTTACTTGCTGGTGCAGTTGCCTTTCCTTATTTTTGGAATGTCTAACCAAACATGAGTGATTTCCTAGAATTTGAAAAATTAATCTTTTTTCTGCTCTCAGGGTATTTTTATAAAAAATGGATGCAAGTGGAGGGAAGAAATATGCCAGAAAGCCTTGAGCATAGATCTAAAAAAAAGTACCAATATATCATTTTAAAGAAGTATTGATTTGGTGTACTGAAGCATAGTAGCACTAACTGAAAATAACCTGTGCATTTTCAAGTTAGAGGGCTCCTGAATTATGTTTGATTTTTAACACAATCTGTATTATCTGGTTTTCTATTATATTCTTGTGTTGAATGTTCTTATGCAGCAACAGTAAAGATAGTATGAGAAACAAATGTACAGTAAGCTTTTAAAAACTATTAGAATTTCCTGGCCAGATCAAGGTGGCTTTTCGTGTTTGCCAGTTATAAAGTGAGCAACAGGGATGGTCACATATGATGGTCTTCACATTTGTAGAGGTGGACAAAATATTATAGAAGACCAGGTGCTGCTTTTGATTTCGATATGGTAGGCAGGAGAATAGGATGTTTTGGGGGCATTTCTTTGGTGAATGCTTCAAAACAAGCAACAGATGAAGTATATCTGATTTTCTGCTTTTATTATTCACAGATGTGTTGAATGGGCAAGGACGTAATTTCTAATCAGAGATACCCACAGCCTTTTTACTTCTTGCAACAGGATGATTTCTTACTCTTCATATCTCTCAGTGTCCTCTATCTATGTGTTGTGAGAGCCATTTTCACTTGGTGCGATCAGTGATAGTTTTGTTGGCCTGTGGATAGCAGAGAGACTTTTGCTAACATGATGTCCGAAAAATTTGTGTCTGAAAGAAGATGGATGTGCTGACCCTTCATTATTTCTCAAGTCTCTTTCGTAATGGTAGGTTCTGTTAGCTACAAATCTGTATAAGTATCTGTGACTGAAATATCCTTCCTCATGGGTGCTAAACCAAGGTGCACCTATTTAAAGTATCTTTTCTTTGGAGTCAACAGAGGGCAAGATAGGCAATACTGCTTTCTGGCAGTATTACACAGAGGGATTCCTCTACCATTGGCATTGGGTTCCCAGGAGCCGCAAATAAGAGCTAAAATATGAGTTCCTCTGTTTTCTGACTGGATGAAAGCCTTCACTGGCAGTAAATTAACTGCACCCCCCACCCCCCATCTCGCACTCCTAGTTCTGTATTTGGTCTGTTTTCCTATTTACTCACTTCTGAAGTGATCTTTGGGGTACGGTTTGGGTTTGGCAGTGAGAAAGTTTCTTGCAGTGCTAGGATAAGACTTACATGCAGTTGACTACCTTTTAAACTTGATGTATAATTTTATGGAGCCAGAACTGCTTCTGAAAGCTTGTTTTACACAAATATATTCCTCAGCATTCCTCAGAGATGATCTTTATATATCTTAGTTTTCTATATTTGCAACCTCTTTGTTGACATAGGCACGTAATCTGATTTTTAAACTGAAACACTGGGTTCTATATCTGCTTGTAAAACTGGTGGGGGAAATATTGATTGCAAAATACAGACATGTGAAAGAATTTTTGGAAAGAAGTAGGTATAAATATCTGCTTTTTACAAGGTGGGAAAAGTGAGCTAGTGGCACTAAGAAAGTAATTTTTAAGAGGTTCCCTTGCAAGCCAGAAAAGAGGCAGGAAATAAGAAGTTATCAAATACTGAGGTGTTATCCTAGAGACCATATGAAAGGGAGCTTTGTAAGCCATCTGGAAATTTAAATCTGGGGTTCTCTCTATCCCAAACAGTCTATCAGATATTTTCATGTCCTTTCAGTGAAGTATAAGCAAAGTCTCCACTCTATTGAGCACTAAGATGACTCTGTAAGTCACACACATCCCGATAAGCTGAGACAGTTTCTCCCTAAGAGAACAAAACCTTTAAAACTCACAAATTAATTTTCTTTTTATTTATGTCTGTGCAAGGCTAATTACTGATAAGCTGACTGCGTTGGTGACTTGTATTATTGTGTGGGAGTCATCAAATTATCTCAATAACATGCTGAGTAAAGAACAGAGACAGTTTTTTGTTCCTTAGGCTCTATACTGGATTCAGGACTATGCTATGTGACTTCATTACTTTGTCTTCAGGAATAAATATCACCATAAATTGGACTATGCATATATGGATTTAGTTCATCCTCACACGAGAGATTAGAAAGTTATCCTGACTTTAAATGCCATTAGTGGTAGAAAGGTATGGACAGTTTTTTTCACAGCATGATAAAGGCCACAGACAGTAGAAGACAACACTAATGACCTGCAGTCTTTCTAGAGATCATCTGGTTTTTACTATGACAGTTTGAGAACCTACAGGAAGTCCAGCTCAACTGAAGATTACTTTTCTGTCTGAAAAATTACATTTCTTTCCTGTTCAGAGCCAGGACTGAGGACAACTTTTCTCTCCATTATACTCTCCACTGAAACTCATTAATCTTTTGTCTGTAGTTGCTGTCTTTCCTTAGCTGTGTACTTTGGATTCTTTCTTTCCTGTTGCACTATGAAATCAATAGGTCTCTGTACTGACTACTGTCCAGGAATTATATAACAGGGACTCATGGATCCATTCAAAATTTCTTCAAAACTAACAGAATAGTTTCATAGAAGCATAGAATCAAAGAATGGTTTAGATTAGGAAAGACCTTTGAAATCGTTGAGTCTGAGCATTAAGCCAACACTGCTAAGTCCACCACTAAACCATGTTCCTCAATGTCATATCTGCATGTCTTTCAAATACCTCCAGGAATGGTGGCTCCACCATCTCCCTGGGCAACCTGTTCCAGTGATGAGCTATTCTTTCATTGAAGAAATTTCTCCTAGTATTCAAACTGCATCTCCTGTGGTGATCATTTCTCCTTGTCCTATCACTAATTTCATGGGAGAAAAGGCCAACCCACCTGACTACACTCTCCTTTCTGGAAGTTGTAGAGAGTGATAAAGACTTCCCTGAGCCTTCTTTTCTCCGGGCTAAATACCCCTCACTATCTCAGCCAACTCTCATAATACTCGTATTCTAGACCCTTTCTAGACACACAATTGATCTTCTTTTGACACGATCCAGCAGGTCTTTGTGCTTCTGGCTGCATTACTAATGTCTAAAAATGCAGAGGACTTGAGCCTGTTCTGGCTTTGAGGCATTCTTAAAGCCTGTGGAATGATTTCTGTAGGAGTTCCCCAGCACTGAACATTATGCTTGCCCAGCCATTTTTAGAGAAACAGATTGGCAGAATTATTTTGCCCTCTCTTTTTCACAAATTATTTAGAATCTTTTAGCATTCTGAAGAGATGACTTGAGAACTTACTCTGCAGTCAAATTGAGGTGGAGTTGGCCTGTGTGGTTTCAAAAGTTGTTGCAAGGCAGGGATGGAATACATTTCATTTTCTTTGGAATCCCTGTTAAAATTAAGATATATTTATGGTCTTGTGCTGTTGTACAAAAGCAAATTTGTATGGTTATTTTTCATTGTCCTGTCTTGGGTTATGGAACCAAAAAATGTGTATTTTATTTCATCTGTTGAAAGCAGTTTGGGAAATGTAGGGGTTTTTTTTGTCTCTTGTAACTACGGGGGGAGGGGCGTGGATGCTTTCTGATAATGGCCCAGCTGTTAAAACCTGGTGGAGTAGTGTTCCTTATCTCTTTCCTCGCTCATTCCCCCCCACGGGGATATTGGCTGATAATGGCCCATTAAGGCTCCCCAATCACATGACACATTCCATCA
>VZUI01003168.1:0-45101 GCA_013401135.1 Cettia cetti
AAATAAAATAAAATAAAATAAAATAAAATAAAATAAAATAAAATAAAATAAAATAAAATAAAATAAAATAAAATAAACAAGAAATTGTAATGAAAAACAAAAAAACAAAGAGATATAAATATAACCCAAGAAAGAGAAGTGATGCAAAGGAAAACAGTTGCTCACCACTGACTGACTCACAGTCCCCAAGCTGGAGTCTCCAGCCAAGCGTCCCCTCACAGTTTTATTTCTGAGCATGACACTACATGGTTTGGGATATCCCTTTGGTCAGTTGGGGGCAGCTGTCCCGACTTTGTCCCCTCCCAGTTTCTTGTGCTCCCCCAGCCTCCTGGCTGGTGTGAAGAGGAATAAAAAAGGCCTTGGCTCAATGTGAGCTCTGCTCAGCAGTAACAAAAACATCCCTGTGTCATCAACACTGTTTCCAGCACAAATCCAAAGCACAGTCCCAGAGCAGCTACTGTGAGGAAAATTAACTGTATCCCAGCCAAAACCTGCATGCGGGACTGTGTTCTGTGATGGCATTTTGTTAGTCAGGAAGTGCTTGTCTCTAACTCCAGAGCAAGAAATTTCTGTCTGGGAAAACTCTCTCAAAGGCAATCTGAGGGTGGAGATGATGGTTTATATAATTTTCTATTATGGCATGGAAGTTACATTACATCTGTGTATATCAGCTGGACTCTCAAGTGTGGTTCTGCTTGATTTTTGGAGAATATAAAAGATTAACAGTAAAAGGTAAGAGAGAAGTTTACACTTCCCCACCTCACCTCCTTCCTAAATTCATTATTATATTAATCTATTCTGGCTGAAAGAATGTTAATTAGGTGAGACTAACTAGAGAGAAAACCCACAAGGTACAGACTTTCCTGTTACTTATTTTAATGACTCTCAGCAGGTGAGACAACAGCAATTTCAAAACAAACAGAACAGACAGAATGAATCCTGTCTGTGTTCAAGGGCAATGAGCCTTAAAACAAGGGGGAATTAAGGTTTAAAAAGTGGTGCCTATTTAAGGCAGTATTGCAGGGAGGAAAAACATGGTCCTTCATGATCTTTTTTTTTTTTTTTTGGCTTTGGTGATTCTACGCTTACAGACCTGGTGGCAGTGAGATGAAATGCTGCAGAAATACTTTTAGTAAATATTAATCTGCATTTTTAGCACTCTAATGTCCACTGCCGGACAAGATTGATTGTCTTCCAAGAATGCCTTAAGAGTACTTTTTACTGGCAGAAACAATTCAATTCATGTTAAGGGAATATGGAAGATAACTCATAGTAATCAAAATTTCAGTTTTGTAATTGCAGAAATGCTCTCTGGGAGCATGATTCAAGGAGTTGTGTTCATCTACTCAGACACTGAACCAACTGTTTTGCAATATTTCTTTTTAAAATAGTTCACAAGCAAGCCATAAGCCCAAAATTATTTAAAGTAAGCACAGAATGAATATATAAATGGCTTCACTATATTCTGCCTGAGACAGGTCCAGAAGCAGAAAAAAAAAAAAAAAAAGTGATATTTCATTTTGTTTGGTTACTAAGTATTTATTCCTGGTAAACTTTACCCAAAAAAACCATAGAGAGATCACATAAGAAAGCTGTAAAGCAGATATTTCTTAAGCCAAAAGAAAGCCTAAAAAAGCTTTTTCTTTCTTATAAATTACCCAAACCTACAGAATAGCAACTTTCCTAGAAAAGAGACAGAAAACCTTCATCTCAAAATGCCTTTGGATTCATAAAACATTGTGTGGGTCCACAACCGTTTTTAATTTGAGGTGTGATAATGATTTCAGATAACTCTTCTTGCTGTCACACAAAAACTAATATGTCCTTGTCAAGGATCCCTGTAAGAACAGCCCCTCAGCTATACCATCCTCTAATGCACTCAGTGGTATTTGGGGCAAAGTGCTCATGAGCCCAGGCCAAAAGCTGTGCCAGAGACCATGCTAATAACTAGACAGTAAAGAAACATAATTCTATAGTCATTTAGGTTGGAAAAGAACTTTAAGATTGTGAAGTTCAACCATTAACCCAACATTGTTAAGTGCATCACTAAACCATGTCCCTAAGCACCACATCAACACATCCTTCAAATATCTTAAATCAAGGGAAGGTATGAAAAGTGTCCTGGCCCTGTTTAGCTCACAGGAAAGTCACAGTCAGGCAGAAGATTCACCAGGTCTCATCTGACACCCACAGGAGGTGATGGAAGAAGTGATCTCCATGCCAGTGTGGGGTAGATGGAGCACATCCTGAGCAAACTGTGGTGAGCTGCTCCTCTTGCTGTGGGAAGCTGAGCTAAACTTTCTAAGCCTACAACAGAGCTAAAGACCCCAGGTAAATCACAGCCTGAGTTTTCTCCATCCCTAAGGTCTGTTTTATGTATTTCCAGCAGCAAATATCTTGGGTTGTTTATAGATTTCCTCCTAGAAGTGATGGCTTCCCAGCCACGGGAGAGCCCCAGCAGCTCCAGGGCACGAGGCAGTAAACTGAATGCGTACCTGCTCTTTGTGCCTCGGTTCTCTCCCCGCTGAACACGAACGTGAGAAGAACCAAGAGATGGGGCACACGGCACCTTCCCATCATGGACATGTCCATATCTCCTCTCTCACATCAGCTCGTCTTGTCTCCGTGGTGCAAAGCTTGCTGGAAACCCAACCCGCAGCCTAGAAAGGGAAATAAAGAGCAAGTGTTATCTCACAGCAACACAAACAGCAGTAACGATGCAAGTCATGAGAGCAACGTTTTGGAGAGTCGCCTCTTCTGCCTGTCATTTTACTTGACTAGACATAAACTGCTCAGACAAAGAGGCAGGAGTTCACCTACTTTTCAAAAGCTATACTCGTTCACTGGCTCTATTCACTGTGAAGCAGCTGAATGGAAACAGGAGAGAGATTACCAGATTATTATACTTTAATTGAGCCCACTGCCAACTACACAATCAGCGCACTGGAGTGGAAACCATTCCTGACCTGGCCCTCCCACGCATTCATCATTAGGAGATACACAACGCAGAGCCCAGATACAAACCACTACAAATCACACACACAACCCGTTGCCACTTCACCCATCACTGCTTTCAGTTCTGGAGCCCCAAAAATGACAAATGCTAAAAATAAACCCCTGTTTTCGTGTATATATTTGTTGCCATCAAGCCTTCTTTGTAGGAGTAAACTCAGCAGTTTCAAAACATGTTTCCACTATTTAGCTTAAAGATGTGAAAAAGCTCAGGGTTATCTTCAATATAAGGCCTTCGGTTTGAGTTGACTTTGGTGGAGTCACTGAAGTCAGAAGGTATTGTAAGAAGCCAGGCAAAGTGACAGGGCTGTTAAAAGTTAAGCTGTGTTTTCTAACAGTAGATCAACACTTTTAAAAAGAAATCTGCTATTGCTCTGTTTTTATTATTTTTTTTATTATATCATAAAGTCATTGCAGGTTGATCTACTGTTTGCATACCCAGAAGGTAGAAACCACCTTCCACTCTGCAGCTCTCACTGCCTGAGGCATTATTTTCAAAAACTTTTTCCCATCTCCTGATTCCTTCTTTTCCTCTTTAAGAATTCTAATGATGTCTTTGCCCATTTTCTCGGGGAAGTTTTGCCTTCTCAGTTTTTAACATGTACGTCTGCTTCTCACTGTTGATAGCTGGCTAGAAGTCATGAAGGGGACACTGTCTGATGTAGTTCATTGCTGCAGGATCAATTATGCCTTCTAGGGTATTTCTTTTCAAAGCAATAAGGTTCTGTGGGAATCACAGACAGGAAGAATGGTGGCGTCAGCATTTGTTCAAAATCCGTTTTGATCAGTCATGTTGGGCCTATCTCTACCACGTATCTCAGCATGTTGTGCTGGTTTAGGAAATTAAAAAGGGGAAAAATCTTATGAATTTGTCAAGATGTCACTATAAATCCTTATCCCCACAAAAAAAACCCAGGCTCATTCCCAAAGATAAAAAGCAGGTTATTTTCAGAAGCCCGTATCATATGCAAACAAGGAGAAAAGCAATACATATAATAAACCCTTCACTGCAAATAAAATTTGGAAGTTCCTGCCAGCAGTGGAACATATATACAAGAAAGATTTAAAACAAACAAACAAACAAAAAATCATATTTATTCATGTACCAACCCTAAATACAAAGGACACAATCAGGTGCTGTAGTTTGCACCTCAGCCAGATGATGTCCCTACCAGACAGTGAGGTGTTCAGGTCTGAGCCAGCTAGAAAAGGCTGCAGGATAAAAATGGCATAAAAATACCACTGTGGCCAACAGGAGTTAGATTTTCCTTCTAAATGAGTATGTTATTGAAAACCAATCAGGCAGCTGCCTGCAGAGGGATCAGGACAGGCATTACTGGAAATGTCTGTGGGAGCCTTTAGCCCAAGATTTTTGCTCCCCTGGATTTTTTAGGAAACACTGTTTTTGGGTACAAGTGATGGGACAGCAGGTTCGTGGCAGCAGCAAGAGCTGGGAAATCAGATCTGCCAAGCAACATCCTGCACTTCCAGTGCCGAGCTCTAAACGTCCTTTCTCTGTGTCTGGGCTTGCACGGCTGTGAAGTTTTATAAATACATTCTTAAAAACAGTCTTGGCCAGCTGCTAACCTACATGAGGCCAGGATAAAAGGAGCAGAGCACCAGCTGGTGTCAGTCAGCAGAACAACCCTGGCTCTGCGAGCAGCAGATGCAGCTTGGTGGATGGGGCTCACTTGGTACATGTGGGATTCTGCCCCAGCAGAAGAACCTCCTCCATGGCCAGGCCTGAGGGCTCTGTCTCTAAGGCCTCATTCAGCTCCCCTCCTTGCCAAAACACTTCAATAACCCACTTTTGCGTTTTGAATGCTGCAAGGTGTCTCAGAACAGCCACTTAGGCTAAAAATAGTGGGGAAAAAAAAAAGAAAAGCCACAAATCGAACCAGAACATCTGCTTAAAATCTATAATCATAACTTGTGGTGGCTTTAATACACATTTATGGTTCAATATTATTCTTGCTTTCAGGCCAAAATATATCATTTTATCCACTTTTATAGCACAAAGAATTGAACCAAGTCTCTTAACTTGCAACTACTTTATGTACAAATATACCAGTGAGAGAAAATTGCCCCATTCACATCAACAGGACTCATGTCATGGCAACAAAGTCTTCAGAGGTGTTAGAAAAAAGGTTGGAAATAAAATATTTTTATTAATGGTTTTTCCACACTTGTTTCTTTCCCACCTCAGTCAGCCACTTTGAGACTGAGCCCAGTTTGAAATTGCAGCAGCTGATCACTATTTATTTCCCTTTTCAGGAGAAATGGTCAAGAAGGAGCCAAAATTAGGACAGTTTAGGATTCAGAGTGATCCAAGACTAAGAAATTATCTCTATTTAACCCTATTTCCAAACGGCCCGCATGGATTTTTTTTATTACTGTTATTTTTAGTTCAGCTTATCATGTGAGAATAATTTTGCCCAAAGAGGCCTAAGTCAACGTACATCATTTAAAAATACCTCCCATTTTCTTTTTATTTCAATACATCACTTTGGGATCCCCTTGTGATGCATTAAAGGATATTGCAAAAAGAACTGACAAATCCTCTCATGTCCAAGTTTATTACTGAACTGTGGACTCTGTGTCTGAGGCTCCGTTTTTAATAGTTTAATGGGAAAAAAAGAAAAAGTGATTACTTCTGGCTACATGCAAACATGATGTGGGAATGGCATCCTGGCTGAGAAGTCAATGAATGTAAGAGTGAGCCCTCTACACTCAAAATACAAGCACAGCATAAAGCTATTCATACCATCTCACAGCTGAACAAACAATATGAAAAAGATAGGCATGAGTTCTATATAACTTTCAGCTTCAGAATGGCTTTTGGTGGGGGTTAGTGTAGAGTTTTAGGTCAGTTAGAATCCATGGTACGGTCTCTCTTGTTTTGAACAATAAGTAAATACTCTTTGGGGAATGCAGGGCAAAAAAAAATCAATAAAAAGAAAAAAGAGCCAGTGGAGAACTCGGACTTCTCAACATTGCGATTCAGAAAACAAGGATGAAAAGCTTTTTTGTCGAAAATGAGAAACAAAATTGTTTGTTTACAAGTGACATCTTGAAAAAATGAAAGGAAAAGACACAGAGGGGGCAAACACAGAGAATGTGACAGAGAAGAAAACTTCATGGCACTTCTAGGAGAAGCAATTTGCACTGGCCCTGGATATATCCCATCTCAGCTTCTCTGCTCTTCTGTCCTGGTTTGAGAGATGTCACAAACAGCAAAACCCACGTGAGTTAGAAATGGAACAACACAGAACACTTTCTGTGATCTCCTTCATTCTTCAAAGGAACGATTCAGCCACAAATATTCATAAAACAAACCAAAATAAACCTGGAGCCACAGTAAGATGAGCATTTCAGGAGTATGATTTAATAAAACTTTTTCTACCTTGTATGATCAAAAGTTCAAAGACCCTACAGGGACAGAACAAAGACCACTGAATCAAAGTTGAATGTTAAAAGTATGCCCAGTTAGGTACTTTAGACTCATTAAAATATTTGAGCTCTTACTTGCATTTTACTAACTTGTACCACTGAACTGTTTGTCTTACTGTTAAATTCAAGGGGGGCTGATTCTATTATTGTGCTTGATTTCATCCATTCGTCTGCTGCCACTGAACATCACCGTATGCCATATAAATGTTGTAACTATGCTGGCATTCATAATGTGATTTTAAATGTCTTTGGTATGCTCCTCTGAAGAAGAGGTTAGCCGGGGGTGAAAAAGACAGTGTCCAATTATACAGCTTTTCACACACACACAAAAAAGAAAAACAAGTATAAAACCCAGCACTCTAATACATCTGACATCTTAGTAGAGTCAGCTTGTTGATTGTGCCTCTTCCAACTACTGAACTAAGCAATTTAATTATCTAAATTATTGCTGATATGAGCAGGAAGCCAACTGTATAAAAGAGAGATAGGACTTTCTTCCCTGCTGATCATCCCATGCAGTCATATATCTTTGTTCAATGATTTTTAAAGAAATCATCCAGTGGCATTTCTGAAGATGTGCATCTTCCCAGGCCTGATCCAAGGCCAACTGTTAATGAAAAGAGGGACACTGATTTCAGTGGGCATTGTTTAAAAACCCATGTGAATAATAGAGCAGAAAATTCTCTGCCAGCACCAGAGCTATTCCTGAGGTACTTTGCTCAACTACAACTGACCCAACATCTGCTGAAATCAAGGAGGAGACTGTCAGCAGACCCACAGTATGCTGGATGAAGCCATTCATGCACCCTGTTAGCAAAAAACTCTTCAATGTCTGCTCTAAGTGCTGGTGAGGCTGCAGGGGGTGGGACATTTCTTCTCTTTGTTTACAATGATAGAATCACAGAATTGTTTGGGTCGGAAGGGACCTTCAAGATGATCTCATTCCAACCCCTGCCATGAGCAGAGACACCTTCCCCTAGACCAGGATGCTCAGAGCCCCATCCAGCCTGGCCTTGAACACTTCCAGGCATGGGGCATCCACAGCTTCCCTGGGCTACATCACATTTTAAGAGCAACTTCTATCCCAACCCCTAAAAAACTAATCAGATGCAGAGTGATGGTTAATATGAATGTGAGCCAAAGCAATCTGTCAGCTTTATGGGAGATGAAATAGGGCAGTGGGAAAGAGCATCAGACCATTCCATCCCATCGATTTGTTTGCCTTAGCTGAACTCTATTACTGCCCTGAAGTGCTTGGTGCTGGAACTGCCCAGGCCCATGAATGATTAATATTGCTGCAATTGGAAGTGTTTGATTGTGCAAGAAATGAAGTACATACTGATAATTTAGGAGGGGAAAAATAATATATAGCTGTTCCCTAAGTGACAGGTACCTGTCCAGGAGACAGAACAAAAGAGGACTTGAGTGGAAAAAAATGTCCTTAAAAGGAGCATAACCAAGAGTCCTAGAGGGCCGTGAAGCACACTCCAAAGATAACTCAACATGGGCATCTCTTAATTTGCAGCCTGAGAAATGTTCCTTTAACCTCTGTGATGCTGCACGTGCACACACAAGGAACCCTGAGAGAAGGTCAGAATTAGAATTCAGCTACTCTTGACTCCTTAACCTATGCTTAGATCAGGCATTCCACAAACTGACCCCTCATAAATGCATTTACCACAGATGTTTTAAAACAAGCCCTTACTGGTCATCTGCCAACTTGCTGCTATTCTAAAACACCCTCACTGCTAGAAGAGGACTTTGCAGTGTATTTTTGCCTTCTGCAGCCACTCAGTGTCTGCAGGCTGAAACTTTGATGCAATATCCCCAAGTATAACCTTTTGGTGTTTTGCCCAGAGGAAGTAACTCCAGATTTAAATTGTACTCCTGCATATCAAGCTTAGAAATCTTTCTACTGATTGTCTAAGAAAACCCCAAGGTAACCTGCAATCAAAATCTGCGTGACAAACTCTTTCTTTGGCTTTGGCATCCGTGACCAGACTGTCAGGAAAATCTCCACTGCACCCTATGAATATGTGTGTTTATGGAACAGCCAAGTCCAGAAAGGGTGACCCCTTCTCACTTCAGCTAACAAGGAGTTTGAAGTTAAAAAAAAAGTTCTACATCTAAAAGGCTGGTTCTGTATAAAACACAGTTGCTCAAGCATCTTGGTAAGCCTGACTGAAATAGTTATCAAGGAAAAGACCCATGGGAAGTGTCTCAGAGTATATGTGAGGTCGAAGGGATTAGAAAAGCTGATAAGAGGAGGCTGATAAGGGGAAGCTTTGCATGTCTGATCTGGGAAAACAATGCCTGAAAACAGAGTTTGGCCGAGAACCAGGCACCAGCAGGTGTAGCACCTATACTGACAACTTCTAACACCATGTTTATTTACTCACTGGCAAAGTCAGGAAGATTATCTTGAACTTGAACTCAGGGCTGCATTATATTTGAAACTTTTTTTTTTCCCTTGATTGTTACTTACTTTCCTCTGCAAAGCTTTACCCTGCACCTCTTTAGCATGGACCAGTGAACGAACAACAGAACAGGACACTCAGAGGTCTGTTGACTTGTCATAATCTCATTTCCACTATCCTCTTCGACCACCAAAAGATTCTCAAATATATAATTCAAGTCACATAGATTGCAAGTCAATTACAAAACATGTTGGTCCATATTCTGCCTCTGCGGTGGCTCAACTTTTTGGGTGCGAATTTATTTTAATCTTGTGGCTATTAACACAATAATATTATTAGATACACAAAAGTTTAGGAATGTTCTTGAGGGAAAACACACTCCAAACTACACTACCATGTAGCAGGTGCACAGTTCACCCACTCAAATAATGACTGTATTGCACAAGGCTAAGTTGGAAAACTTTGCCCATACTTTTTTTGTCATCTTCTTTTAAATCTAGCACAATGCTGAAAGGTTGTTCACGTTGTTGCTGAAGCATGGTTTGCAGCAAGCAGACATCCTGGAAATGGAAAATCCATCACCTGAAGACAATCCAAGGCACACTGGCTATTTGGGGTAATAAATAACATTATTCCCAGAGCTTCATACATTTAAATTAACCTTCACGTCTGCCTGTAGAGTGTCCAGACTAAAGAGGAGTGGTACATGCAAGACAAAGGCAAAAATGATGTCCAGAAACATTATGGATAGGAACAGTTTGTGATGGAGTGGAAAATCCTGACATTTTTCCTCAGTACTGCATGTTCAAACTCTCCTTAATGTAGTATGTATAGTGCATGTTGATTTTGTACAGGGTCACAGAAGACCAGTCCTTTGGCCTAAGCCCTGCAAACCTGTACTGGCAAAGTCCTACAAATCCCATTTCCTCTCAGGCAGAGGTCGAACTGTTCCCTACATTAGCTATTAGGAAGAAGCCTTTAACACTGAGCCCCTGAAGGCTATTCAATATGAGAGTACTCCACTCTTACAGGGCCAATTTCCTGCTTTTTATATCCTCATGGAAGTTCTTACAGCTCTTGGAATGAAACTTAATATTTTCTTTTTTAGTACAGTCAAGGATTATGTCAGTAAAAAGACCCATATGTCATGGCTTTGAATAGTTAGTGAGCAGAGCTGGAGCAAGGAATCGGGATGGGGTAACAGCCTAAATCTATTTGGAAAATAGGCAAGATACTTTCTAACAAAGAGGAGCCTGGTGAATGCATTTCCCAGAACTCTTAACTGGGGCAAGGAAGAATTGCTTTGCATTCCTTGCTCTACGCCTTATGATAATGGCCTGGATAACCAGAATCCCTACAAACTCCAGAAATGAGCTCATACCCATTGTCTGTCATTCTCAGGGTTATTAACAGGGCCATGCTAATTGGAGATGTACCCACACACTCACCTACCACTTCCCAACATTTCTGCTGAACTATCCAAATGATAGAAAATTTCCCAAATACAGGAAGGTGAATGCCTCCTTTTTGAACCACATGGGTGAGCTCCTCCTCCATGTGTTCCAGAAAGATGATGGACATCTATCTAATGTAATGAAAGTTTGCTCAGCAACAACAAGTGCATTTGATTAAGAGATTTAGAACTGTACAGCCTTTCCATGGTCTAAATTTGCATGGTCTCCACCTTTGCAATGAAACCCAGAACTCTACTGTGGACACCAACACACCAGCAAAAGTGAAGGATCTGTGAATAAAGGCCATGAAAATAAGAGGTCTCTGTCATTACCTGTGGAGGTACAGACAGCAGGATTGCATCCTCAGCTCTGAACCTTTCCCTCTCCATCCAGCACTCCCATTGCATATCCACTGCCTGAAACTCACCCAAGCTGAGAATTTCCATGCTCTCCTTCACTGAGAACAATATGGCCATTTCTCTTTTGAAACACCAGAGAGCAAAAGGACAATTGAACAGATATGGGCAGCTTTCAGGGAACCCCTTCTCACCAGGTATTCTAGAAACAGGCCAGTCTTAACCTCCTTGTTGCAGTAGGGCTCCGTAGTAGAAAGCAACTCAGTTAATTGACATTGAAACAAAGCATTTTGAGAACTGAACCAAAACAAAAGGTGGTATTGGAACTGAAGTAGGATTGCCACTTAATTTCTCATTATAGTATAACTCAAATAATTTAAAGCAGAGGCAAATCTTGGAAGCCACTACAGCAGAACCCTAAGGTTAGACACCTTACCCAGCTTAGGTGTCTGCAGAGTGGGGAGGTTGCATAGAGAATTTAGGACTGAAAATCTTGGAAGTGCCTCCAGTCTCCTTTTGGCTCTGACCTGAAAGGTTTCTCTTCCTTATGAAAGGAGCTGGGCTACGAGGAGGCAGGAAGAATCATCTCCTCTGACCACAAAGTTCTGAATTGTGAATGTCTTCACCATCAACACAGATTCCTATAAAGCAAGAGAAATAAGAAGCATGGCCTCAGTGCAGGACAGTTCTGAGTGAAGATGAGTTGGATCTTTGATGTCTCAGCCATCTCTGCCCACCACTGTGGCCACCATCAGCATGGGACTGTCAGTTTTAATCAGTTTTTATTTAATAGTTGGGGAGAGGTTATTTTGAAAGGGATAAGGACATAGGGTGTTTTCAGGAAAATAACAAAAGCAAAATTAGAAAATTTGATGGAGGAGAAAGAATATGGAAAAGTTGTAGAAATGGAAAAGAGATGTCTACTTAGACAGCAGTGCTAGAACTTGAAACAAATCTGTGCCTTCCTGGACTGTAAAGCTTCCTTTCAAATAGTCTCACAATACACTCTTTTTCTTAAGACATTGCAGATCTCTGGCTGGGATTTATCTCATTTAAGTTTAGACTGTAGGTGTCTAACTAACATTTTATGTGGTTTTATACTTAAACTCCTTTCAAGTTTATGGAGAGAAAAGAAGGAAAAAAAAAAAAAGAAAAAATCCATACCCAGATTGATTTTATCTCCTTCTCATGAGGAAGAGTAAAATAAATTAACTACTCACAAGAAGGGCTTATTTTCCCCAGACACAATAAAAGAAGCTTAGATAAAGAGCAAAGATTTAGATATTGGTGTCCCAACAGATAGCAATATTTCAGAAGATGTCTGTCTGGTCGAGATGATCCTAAGAAACTCAGCCAAAAGCAGCAACAGCTAAAGATGGTAAAGGTAATAATAGGAAACTTTATCAAATTCAGAGGCAGAGGATGAATAGACTTGAGTGCAAAGTCTTTGCCTGATGGGGAACAGAAGAAGCACATCTTGACTTCTAAACAGATTCCCCTTCCTCAATGATGAAATTGTCCAAGAAAAGCAGGTTTGGGAAGAAGAACCAAAATGGAGCTAGGAAAAGCAATGTATTTTTGAACTTTAAGACTAGTTTCCACAGGAAGAGCTTAAGAACATTCTGTGCAGAACTTAGTCTAATTTCTGGGCAAATTATAATAGATATGGAAATCAAAACTTTGAGGCACTCCTGAATTGCCTAAAGGACTAAACTTCACTCTGAGTTTTCTCTGTCCATGGATTGGATTGGATGAAGCCAGCCCTGAGGCTCAACTGACCCAAATGCCAGCAGGTGATGCACTGCTCACATTGCCTGCAGGGAGGCTCAGGAGCCCTCACCAGAAAAATAAAGGGTACAAGAAGGTACTGAGCACTTTGGCCTTTCTACATCTGCTTTGGAACTACACTTCCTGCTCCACTCAGGAGCAAGAAGATACTTTGCTTTCTTTTGCTTTTGGTGCCAAATAATTACCAAAGAACTAATGGATTGCTATGGGCAGACACGCACATGAATTGACATCATATTCAGATAAGCAAATATTTCCAACACAGTTGCTGTATAAAGAGTAACTGTTTTAATCTATCTGTTGCCAAATAAAAAAAAAATTAAATAAAATTATGTGATTGTGCTTGTTTTGCTGTTTTGTCTTTGTTAGCAAGTCTGACAGCCTGTTACTTAAGAGATAAAACAGGTGTTATAGCTTGTTTTCCATAGATACATATGAGATCTAATTTGATGTGTGAAAGTTTGTCATAGCCATGTCAATGTATTCAGAGACCAACACTTATTTATAGATTAGTACAGCTGAAAGAGACAATAACGTGCAATCTAACATCCCAGCCAACACAAGTCCAAAATTATTCTTAACAATCCCAGTACATCATCTGTACCTTGTTCAAAGCTGCAGTACTTTTCCTGATCTATAGAACTATTGGTTTTGATTTATGAGACAGGACATTCCCTCACTAGGGCTAGAAAGCTGTCCGAGTGCTCAGCTACCATCACCTGATGCACTGGATCTCTAAAATGAATGCATTTCTCTTCTGTTTGCAGTGTCATGTTTTAATCTGAAACCTTTTCCTGACTTCTAGGGCCCACAACAAGTTGCTGGTCTGGTGGTTAATCATGAAAGAATTTTAATTTTTTCAGTACTAAGGTAAACATGAAAGTCCACAATGCTATAAGCTGTTTCTTGGCCTAAAAATAATCCTAAACAGAGAAATAAGTAAGAAATTAAATAACACATTAGCTCAGCTACATGAAAAATGGTTCACTTGCACAATAAAGAGATAAAGAAAATAAAAAATTTCATGCTCTTTGCCTTCTTCTGTTTTGCATAGAAACTGAAAACAGCTGGTGCTTAACAGTGCCTGCTTAAATGGAGAGAAAACTAAATACAAGTTGATACTGAATCCTCAAACTGAGAAAAACTTTTGTAAAACTACTGAGCAAGTACCACAAGAAGTTCTGCACAAAACCTCTCAGGTAGCTATAGCAACTGCATTCGCTGTATTTTTACTGGGAAACACTTTCTAAAGCTACATAAGAAAGTGCATTTTTCAGCTCTTATCTACACATCCAACTTCCAGGCTTTTTGATGCACTCTTGCTCCCCATTCAGCCTCCACACCCCCTCTTCCACTTGGCATGCATGGCATGTGGGTTGCTGGGGTTACTCCCAAATTCAGGGAAGGAATTTTCTTTCAAAAATTCAGCAGGCTTAAATCTAAACTGCTGAACTGTGGCTTTCATTTCCAGTGAAATGCCATGCCAGCACAAAGTTACATCTCTCAGGCAAATCGGACATCCAAGAAAATTACACTGTGAGCAATAACTGGTGTATGCCTCAAAACACTATGAAAGGGAAAGGAAATAATCTATAAGAACCCTAATTCTCTAGGAGAGATAAATTTTTACAAAAGCATGCAATGACAGGACAAGGGGGTATGGCTTTAAGCTGGAGGAGGGTAGATTTAGATCAGATATTAGGAAGAGGGTCTGGCACAGGTTTGCCCAGAGAAGCTGTGGCTGCCCCATCCTTTGAAGTGTTTCAGCTTGGATGGGGCTTTGAGCAACTTGGTCTAGTGGAAGGCATCCCTGTCCATAGCAGGGGATTGGAAACAAAGGACCTTGAAGGTCTCTTCCAACCCAAACCACTCTGGTATTCAATGGTTTGCATGGGAATTCTGGTCTTGCTGCATTTACTTGCTAGCAAGTGCTGTAAAGATACAAAACTTTCAACATTACATGGGGTATGAAAGCTTTGTAGAGCCACTGTACTTAATTCATCTCACATAAATGATGCCTTTCCATGGCACAGTCTTCTCTGTACAACTGGCACCATACAGTATAACAGCCAGGTTTGACATTTATCTGTTGAAATACCTTTGAAATGTCCATGTGAGACAGGTAAGAGTACTGCTGGTTCCTGTACTGCAATCCACCTCTGAGCAGAAGACTGGTGTGGGTTTAACGCTTCTCTCTGGTGCCCCCATCCACATGAACCATAGCTTTGACTCTCAAGTCTGAGAGAGAACAGCACTATCTCCTCACATCTGGCCTCCCCTTTGAGAAGACAGAGTTTTATTTCCCTCTGAGGTGTATGAAACAAAAGATTGAGAGCAATATGCAGGTCTTCAGTCTTTATATTGAACTTCCACTTCTGATGTCTTTGTAAAAATGTTTATTGCAGCAAATTGAAAAGCATATCCTGCCTCACACCCCCAAGTCTCTTCTCTCTGACAATAGGCTGCTTCTTGCTTTTCCACACCACTGCATTAGTTTGATGTATTGATTCATTTATTCACATGAAGCAGCTTGTCCTCCTTGCCTGCAACTACACTATTTATGAAAAGTTCACCATGGAAAACAAAAAAAAAAAAAAAAAAAGCACCGATAAATCCTTCATAGACCATTAGATTTTTTTTCCATAGGATTTGCTTTGGGATGCTTTTCATAAAAGCCAATCTATTACTTTTCTAAAGTATTCAGTTTAGGTATGCCACTGGATATCCATAAGACCACAGTTCTCCCTGTTTTTGTGCAATTCATGAGTAAAGTAATTCATGAGTAAAGTCTTTGTAAGGCTCAAAGTATTAAAAGACATTAATAGTATTAAAATCTAAAATAAGTTTCAGCATTAAAATTTTGATATTCAACATAGGCTAGAACAGAGTTGCAATTCAGGGCAACAGAAACACTATGTCACACATTGCTGTGATGTTATCACTGATGTTATTCAACATTCCAACACATTAAAGGATTATGATACCTGGAAAATATTCACAAGTTGTCATCTTGTTCCTAATAACATCCTAGGGGCAAAAAGATTTTTTTCCCCACATACCAACATGCAAGAGTGTCAGCTTTATTATTCCTGCCTATGAATTACACCAGGAGGACTCAGTTTCACTGGCAACAATTCAAACCCAGGAAAGTCAGGACAATGAAGTGACTTCAAAGGAACATGAGTTATTGGAAAGATCATGCAAGAGCAAGCTAAGTATTCAACCTTAACACGCTTCAGTTTCATCAGATTCCAAATTGCAGGAACCAATTACTTTTTTGTCGTGGCAAATCTCTCATATCTCAGAGCCTGGCTCCATCCTGATGTGCAGCTGCAACTCTATTAGTGTAAATCAAAAAGAAAAAAATGAAAACAAAACCAACAACTACAAAAAATAATAAAAAAGCAAACCCAAACTCCAAGGGACATACACAAGTGCAAAGTAGGAATAAAGCCACACAGACCCTGATGCTGAGGCTGACAACCTTTCTGCAGAGGACAAGCTCTTAAAATAAATGCTACCAAAGCACTGAAATCCATTCAACAGTTACTCTAAGATGGTTCTACTTAATGAGAGACTTCTCTTCAGCCACAAGCTATAAATAGGAGCATTGCCTTTGCATAGTGTGAATCTCACAGCAAAGTGATCATTTCCAGGGGAAATTCAGAGATTTAATCTAGGAATGGATTATATCACCCTGTTCCTGATTTCAGGAAAAGAATGAGAGGCAGGAAAAGTATTTTTCCCTCCATGTGTCTCTGAGGCACGTTAAGACCTACCTTATATTCCTGAGCTCAGTCCTGCAGCAGAGGATTGCCTTTAGGAATGCTTTTCCTGCAGGCTCCAGCCCTGCAAGTAAACAGGCAGGGACGGGCAGGATGTGGGCAGAACTTGGGAACTTCTCTACCCCTCCCAGGGACCAAAGTAGCCTCAGAGCCACCACAAAATCAGAAGAGAAGGATGGTAAGGAAGGGCTACCCTTGCCGTGGTTCCTCCCATGATTGCTGCCCTCAGCTCCTGCCTGGCCCGGGAGTACACATGGGCACTGCTTAACACCCCTTTCCTCTGCTGGCAGATCCACCAGAGCCTGCCCTGGTCCCAGTATCAGCACTCGTGGACTGGGGGATTCACTGCTGTCTGCAGATACCCATTTAATTCAGATTGCTGCCCAGCACTTGCAGGTCACTGGCTTCTAGTCTGTGATTTTGAGTATTTCCTCATGAAGTTGTCTAGGAAGGATATGGTCAGAAATGTTCCAGCTCACCTGGTTTGCCACAAAGAACAGTCTGTGAGGGCATTATTCTTTCACAATATTGTCATATACAATTTTTTAAAAAACAATTAAGTCATAATTTTAAATCAACAGGTTTTGACAATTATTGAAAGCATTGAAAAAGACATGCATTTTAAAAGTTATGAATTTAAAAAAAATGCTTTTAATAGTTCAAGTATTCCATCTGAATTCACCACATCAGTGGAATCCAACATAGACAATAGCTCTTTAAATATCACACCCTGAGATATGTAATTTAGTCTTTGTTGGCTCTGCTGATTTAGTAGCACAGCTCACAACAGGATCAATGTTCAGGCAATCCCACTGGTCTCTCAGCACACCTCTTAGCAAATTAAAGTACTCCATAATTTTTTATTGGAATGACAGAATCTGTCCCTAAATACAAACAACACAATAAGAGCATCAATAAATTGGCAGTCATTTTCCACTTAAGTCTGTATAACATCAAAGACACTGATGAAACCTTAAATCACAGAAAATAATTGCTAGTGACAGAATTCTTCTTGGGCTTCATGGATTTATTTCCAGAAAGCATTAAGCCCATGGGAAAGATTACATTAATGTTTTTATCACTAGTTCCCATTCTGCTTGTAGATTGTTTAAAACAAATCCAAAAGAATTGATTTCTACTGCCTAATAAAGCATCAGTGTGAACAAGGCCAGAGGCCTTTCCCCAAATTCAAGTGATAAAATGAAGGACCTCAGAGAAAGAATTTTTGAGCCTTAAATACCAAGTTGAATATAAAGTAACCCCTGAGTAATCCCTGAACACCCATCCATAGAGAAAATTACTTATTTTCATCTACAAGTTTTCTCATTAAAAGTTCGAAATTTGGGACAGCACAAAAGCAGGCACTGAACTAGACATGCCTGCCACATTTTGTGCGTGGTCACCAAAGGGAGCTGTATTTTCAGAGCTTCATCCAAAAACTTTCACTCGGGTGGCAGCACTGACGGGGAATTAGCTCACACGGTGGAGCGCTCGCTTGGCGTGCGCGAGGCAGCGGGATCGAGGCAGCGTTTGCAGAATTCATTTCGTCAAAAACCAGATGGCAGCACCTGAAATTATTCTGAGACGAGCTCAGCTGGCCAGAGCCTGGTGCTGACAACACCAAGGTTGTGGGTTCGATTCCTGTGTGGGCCATTCACTTAAGAGCTGGACTCGATGATCCTTGGGGGTCCCTTCCAGCTCAGATATTCTGTGACCACTGAAGGAAGATATCAGTTTTTACTCTGCTTCAGGTATCAGACTAATTTTTTTTTTCATTTAATAAGAAATGGGTATCATATTTCTCCTTTCTCCTAGAAAATAATAGCACAAACTTTTGAAAATTTGCTCCTGGTTACCTAACATTTTACAAGCTCCTTCTGCAATTTTTAGCTTTTAACTCCCTTTGTTTTCACTTTCTGTGATTTTGTGTTCCAGGGAATGAAATTCAGAGTCTTTTGTGATTCAGTTTGACTTCTCCAAGAAGGCCGAAATTTATTTTTTTTTTTGATAAATCATAAGCTAAAATGAACCATCTCCTGTAAAAAAAAAGATTTCACAAGTCCTTAGATGTGAATTAAGCGGTTTAGATGATTATTAACCCAATAATCATTCAAATTCTTGGAAAGAAGACTCTGCTCTTGACTGCAGGCAACACACTTGAAACAGTAGCAATTCCAGAAGCATGAAATGCTGATCACCGCAGGACAGCAGGGACCTTGTGCAAAACCTACAAGACCCTCTCAGGCACTTGCCCACTGCTCAGGAGTCTGGGTGCTGCTCTTGCCGTTGTCTCGTCTCCCAGGCAATATGAGAAGCTGCTAGGATGGAGTTTTTCATGAAGAAAGGAGTGTTAGCCAATGAATAAAAATTGCAGGCAGGTGGTGAGACAAATAGGGTTATAACTGGACTCTTCACCTGTCATCTTTCAAATGCCATTTTTTTAGGTGGGAATGGGGACTTGGGTGCATTTCAGATGAAGAAGTTGTGGATGCTCCATCCCTGGAAGTGTACAAGGACAGGCTGGATGGGGTTTGGAGCAATCTGGACCAGTAGTAGATGTCCCTGACCATGGCAGGTGGTGGGAACAAGATGATCTTTGAGGTTCCCTCCAAACCAAATTGTTCTGTGATTTCTATGGGTTTTTTTGTATAAAATTACCGTGACAGAGGCAGAATTAAGCATAGTTCAGCTGTCCAAGTCTTCCACCAAAAGCAAGGCCTTCCTGCCCACATTATCTCAGCTGGGACAGGAGCAAAGGGTGCCCTGTTTACCAGACTGGATCCTCATGTGGAAAGATTTACCTTGTAAAAGATAGGATTTCACTAATCCCATGAGCATGCAGCACTAAAGGTCCAAAGGGGCTAACAGCCTCCTCAAATCTCCCATTCATCCTGACGGTATTGAAGGAGAAAAACTCTCCTATGAGCTTTGCAGTCATCCAATTCAGCATCATGTCACAGAACAGAGAAGGGATTAGCACTTATCATCTGATCGGGCAAACAAGTTAGTCAAACAAGAAGAGCTGGTAATGAGGCAGAAAAGCTGTTTGCACAATGGCACAGATCCCCCCACCTAGGCATGAATCAAGAGTATTCATAATACTGCTATTTAATTAAGAGACTCCATAGATAAAGGCCAATTTTTAATTGAGACACTCGAGTAGATAAATGCCAAACTTTTGCAGACAGCATAGGACTGACAAAAGAAAAAATCCATGCTCTGCAGAGCTTCTTAATGACAAATCAGAATTAATAAACCTTGTCCTATTTGTAACAGGAATAAGTGAAATGATCATTTATGCAAGTGTCTGTTTCACAGAAAGTGTTGCCTGCCATGTTCCAGCAATTATTTGGGTTTCAATGCAGAAGAAACACTGCCTTTGTGTCAGAATTGTCTTAAAGTTGCACTAAATCAGCCTGATATTGTTGAATCAATCAAAGGCTGGTATTACCCAAAACTAATGTAATCCCTTCTCTTCCATGGGCCCTGGAGGAGAGAAGAGGTTTTTAAAGATAATGTGCAGTCCACCAGCCGTATGCTCCCTCTATCATCTTTACATCTGTTTGACAATCAGCTCTATGACATCACTGTCACACCACACATATCCTGAAAGATCCTAAACCTGATACCTGGGATAAAATACACATCACCCCTCTACAGCTATTCCAGACTCTCCTGCTCACCCAAACTGCTTTTTTAATCAATACAAAACTTTCCAAGTTATCGACAGAGATGCCACTGAAATTGGGTCAACAGCCATGGCCACTCCAGGCTGATGTGGGGAACCAGTCCTGCCAAGATTCTGCTGTGTCTTACTGAAATTATGAGGTTTCATCTGACCAAATACACAGATTTACAGTGTGGTTGTCTATATCTGAGTAAACCACCCACCAGCCTTCTATAATCCATAAAGACAAACAGACACTTCTAGGGAGTAATTTATTTCAAACAGGTCAGATGAATTACACTGAGAAACTTTGCATTCTTTCTACCATTTTTAAGGCAGCAAGGGATGTCTGGTTTAAAGTGAGGATCAACAACAGACATCTAAAATTAGGTGAGATGAGCCAGCATCACATCTTGAACAGGGCAGGCCCATCCCCACACACACTCAGCCTCTCAGCTTGAGGCAGACAGACCCAAGAGAGGCCACAAACCAGTGGCACAGCCTTTTGTCCCATGCTGTGTCCATCCATGACATGGGCCACTGAAATTATTTAAGGGAATTGACCCAATGATGTGATACATCTGCAAGTCATTAATGAAGAGAAGTACAAAGGCATAGAGCTAAGGGAAAAACTGACACTGGTTAAACCAGAATTATTCCTGCTTATTTCTGGTGGGATTTTTCTTGGTCTATTTTGTTTTGGGTTTGTGAGGGGTTTTGTTTGTCTGTTTGGTGGGCTTTTTTGTTTGTGGGTTTGTTCCGTTGTGGTTGTTTTTTGTTGTTTTTTGGGGGTTTTTTTGTTTTGTTTTGGTGTTGGTTTTTTTTTTAAATTTTATTTTATTCTGAATTCTGAAGACCTACAAAACTGCCAGCAACTCTTTCAGCTAGGGGGACAGATTTCCCAGAACTCTCCAAAACTCAGTGCACCCTCCGTGGCTTCCTTGGCTGGGCAGGACCTGCCTTAGAGGTTATTGCCTTCAAAAACACTCTCTGGGAGAGACGTAGAGAGCAGAACCATAGACATGGAAATGAGGAGAAATTGAAGCAAGAGTAAATAGGTTTGAGTTTTTTATCATAGCAGTGGAATCTGTTCCAAGGGTACTTGATGCTTTATCTGTTTTCCGACATGTTATCAGTCTTAGCTCAGAAAAATGCTGAAGAAACCAACAGGTCTTTGACTTCCCTGTGTAACCACATCCAAAATTATCAACTTAATTTTGTAGCCCACTCGTAACTGCCACAGCTTGCCTGGGGTCATGGCCCAAAGTCTGAGAACAGCTGGTAAGGGAAGTGAAAAGGATGCTAAGTGAAGAAAATATAACAGTGGAAATATCTGCTGCAAAGGAGAAAAAAATCAAAGGCAGCAATAAAAATAAAGGTGAACACTGAATTTAAAAGAAGAAAAAAGTATACAAATAGCCTGAGTACAAATGGAACAGAAAATGTACTAAGTAATAAACTCAAGGGATGGCAAAGAAAAAAAATAATAATCCCAGTTGTAAACTGTTTTAATTTCAGGAATCAATCATAAAAGTACTTATCCATATAATTAAGAAAAGCCTCCAGAAAACATAAAAACCACTCTCAGAAATATTCTAGAGGTGGTACCATAACTAAACAGTGAAGCAGGACAAGGGAAATTTCCTTGAAACAAGTCAAGGTGGTTTATGAAATAACACACTTGAACAAGGATTGTCAACCCACCTGTTGGGAATGACAGCTCACTCCGGCCCCAGCCTCCCAGGGCAGCTGAACAGATGTATCATCAATGTTAGAGCACTGTCCTTTACAAAAGGAATGTTTTTTTGTTTTTTCTTTTCTTCTTGCTGCAGGAACATGAAGTCACTGTCCACTGCAGAGCTACACCACCAGGTCCCATGTTCAGACTGAGCATCCTGGGCGGTTCTGCTGCAGACCATGGAAACGAGGCAGATCTGAGCTTGGCCAGTGCTCACACAGGAACAGAAGAATTCCAGATGCTACAGAAGAGCTGTGCGTTGCTGCCTCTTGGCCAGTCAGAATTTAATACCACTGTGCCTGACCACCTGTCTAGACCTAGTCAGTGGGGTTTGTTGCACATTTTCTGGTATATTTTGCAAAGATAAGTAATGAGGAATATTTTTTTATCAAGCATTATAGTGGACTGAAAACCACATGTTCCTTTCCTTGTAGATTCATTAAGGTATTTAACTTCCTGTGAAGAAAACCAGTCCTGCCACTGAAATGGATAAAGGTTTTCAGGAGTGCCCAGTACAAGTGCTGTAAAATAGGTACCAGCTGTTGTTTCATTACTAAAACTGCATTGGCAACCAAGACAGTCCACACAGATTATTTAGCCTTTATCTGCTGATGAAATTGGAATTAGTGAAGTTCTGTCATATAAGAGGTAATTAGTTTTACACTAAGCATGGAGCCAACAGAAATCCCCCAGTACCTCAAACTTTACAGCTCAAAGAAAATCTTTGCAATCAATATGCAGAATAATTCTCCCCATGGTAATTGATGTTAACCGGGTTGCTCTGGAAGGAGATACCTGGGTGCTGACAATGGGCACATACTTAACATGGTTAAGCACTGAAAAAATTGCATTTGGGCAATAAATAGTCAAACCACAACCAAATGTTGACTAAGCTTAGAACAAAGACCATCAGTCAAAAAATATTTAAATCTGTCCGTGGTTTAAACTTCTCCTCAAACGTGAAGTGAAATATGGCAGTTTTGACATCTCTTATTAAAATCACTTAAGAATCAATATTCAGGACATAACAATAATCAAATCAAGTTGCTTAAACCAAGCTCAAGGGATCCTTCTGTTCTGCAAAGAATCAAAGATTAATTTCTAAGGAACTGAATCGATGCAAAGTAAATAGATTCTGATGAGCTGGAGAAGGATAACTTACATCTACTGCATAGTAGATGAGCTCTGCGATAACAGCAGTCCCTGAGCAGAGGAAATCTACACCACTGCATAATCAGGACTGACAGCACTTGCAAAACATGACCCATAACTCACTTTCATTCATTCCTAATGAATAATCAAGGCTAACGCAGCTTGGAGAAGCTTTGTGACATGTGATCAGATCAGGTCCAGGTTTGGCACTTTTTGGCCAGCTCTGCAACCCCACACACCCTGGGGTGGGATTTGTGACTGCTCACTGGGCTCCCAGGACGTCTTGCTTTGCTTTTTTTAGTGCTTTGCTTTTTTGTAGAGCAAGAATTTGCAAGTAAGTGCCAGAGCTCACAGGTACCTGCCCAGTCTTTACTGCAGAATTTCCTTCATACTAGGACAGAAATGGGAAGTTTTTAGAGAGAATTCATTCTTCTTTTTCAGAAAGAAACCTTCTAAATCTAACACCCCTGTTAGTGTTCACAAAAATAGCAGGTATTTGCTATGAAAGCCTCAATGTAATAAAGAATAGCAACTCAGCCCACTTCGATTTCCTAAACAAACTTTTTGTTTTAGCTTGCAGCTAGCAGCACAAGGAATCAAAAGCTATCTCACTACTTACATCACCTGATTTGTAAAATAATTGTCCACCAAACACCATATATGTTGTACATCAATAATGGTTATTAGAGAGAAGGGTGGTTTCTTTTTTTTCCCCACTCCAGATTAAATCTCTAAGATATAATACAAGCTCCTGGTGGTGATGTACCCACCTACTGCCAATACTGAAACAGTTTTCTCAGGGCATTAATAGTGTGTGCATACTTTTTTTCTCCTAGGTGAAGTAGGAGCTATTCAATCAACCTTTTAGTGATGCTGAAAAATAAATATTATCAGCCCACTCCCACCCTCATATTCAGACTAGAAAGGAATAAGCAACTTGTCTCACAAGCAGAGTTATCCCTCATGTTTCATGGCTCACATTCACATGGCAAATTTATTCAGCCTAGGTGGTGGAGCTGGACATGAGGAGTAAAGCAGGGAGAAGAAATCAGGGCATTCTCCCCCCACACTTCACCCCCAGCTCCTCTGCTGTGATTTCCAGCCAGGGCTTGTAATGGCTGATGACAACTCCCATGGCAGACTGCACCAGCAAGCAAAGGAGATCACATAAAGGAAAAGTCCTGAGGCAGAAAACAAGGGCTGTAGGGGTTTTGGTGATCCATTATTATCTCTGAACAGAAGACCTGTGAGGAGGCTGGCTTCTTCTCCCAGGTGACAGGGATAGGACAAGAGGAAATGACCTCAAGTTGCACCAGGGGAGGTTTAGATTGAAGATTATGAAGGATTTCTTCACTGAAAGGGTTGTCAAGAATTGTAGGAGGCTGCCCAGGGAAGCTGTGGAGTCACCATCCCTGCAGGTGCTTAAAATGCATGTGGCACTTGGGGACAGGGTTTAGTGGTGGACATGACAGTTCTGGGTTAATGGCTGGACTTGATGGTCTTAGAGGTCTTCTCCAAACTAAACAGTTCTATTATTCTCTGATTCTATGCTTTTCAAAAGTCAGCTCCAGCTAGTTTCTCTTCACCACTCAAATTCCAGAAATCTTGCCAATTATTAGAGAATATATTATTCAATTAATAAAAAATCAGGATGCTTTGAAATTATGTAAGACTTCTGATTTGTTAGGGCTATTTTTAGGAACTTAAGGTCACAATTCATGCAAAACCTCCTTCTAATATTATCTCTTATTCACAGCTGGAAAGAACTGTTCACAGATTCAGTGACTTGCCAAAGGCTGCCAGTGCAGCATCCTCAACCTATGGTTCCTGACTACACCTCAGTGGGCTGCAATTTTAAGGTTAAAGTCCTTGACTTCACCTGTAATTTACTGACCCTTGACAACATTTATAAGTCTAGAACATTAGGACTAAGATCTCCTCTCCACTGAAAAAAAAACCACCCCAAAACCTAGCATTGTATTTTAAACAAAATTTGAAATCAAAAACTGTAAAATAAATGTTATGATTATTGACTTATGAGTTTTCATACTTGCTTACAAAGGAGAATGCAAATCTTAGCATTTGAGGGGATTATTTCAAGACTCAAGATCTGCAAGTCTCTCAAAAGCACAAGATGAGATCTTTGCAGAAGTTTCTTTCTGCAGAAGACGTTTCTCTGCTTGGCTCTGCTCACAGAGCTGGGACAGTCATCTCAGCCAACCTTTGCTTCTGCCAGCTTCAGAAACCTGATGTGATTTCCACTGAAGGGGATTACTAAACTTGCAGCACCAATTGGAAGAAGCCTCTAGGAAAACACCAAATAAAATGAAGCACATGATAAAGAAAATTAACAAAATTAGTTTGTGTCCAAAGAGGACCAATTTCCAATATGTCCATATTCCTGCTTTTTTCCTGCTGTACCCACATATGCTACAAGAATTAAAAAAAAAAAAAGTTCCCAGTTCCTCAGCTACAGTTCAGTGATTTCTGTAGATGCTGTCTTCCCCTTTTCTTGCTCCCCAAACTTGAGTTCTCAAACTCCAAAACATCTTTGTAATAGTTGGTAGTGCCTAATACAAAGTGATCAGCACCCAGTAAGGACCCAGCATTCCTGTTTTTAAAATCACTTGGCCATGGAAAGACCTGCAGGAATCAGTCTTCTCTAAAGAGGCAGCTTTAAAGATAAAAATGCATCACTACATTTTCTTGCAATGGAAAATAGGGTTGGGAAGCCTGGAGGAGATATTTCAGTGTCAGAGGAGGCAATATATAATTAAAGTTCATGTAAGAATGGCTGGGAAATTTGGCATTGCCTGAAGAGATTAAATAGCCCAGTACCACCTGTATCATTCAGGTGTGGTGGTACAGACAAGATGTTGATATAATGTAAGTTGTTTCTTAAAGGTTTTGCTCCTCATTGTGAGAAATGGGAAGAATTCAACAATGGTCTTTAAACAGGAGGAATTGTGATCACCCAGCAATGATTAATCAAAACAAGTTTTAGAAGAAAGTGTTACAGTATGACAAATTGAAATATCCTTTGAAACCAAGATAATTATGGAACAAATCTCAGGAATATATTTTATTAAGAAAGTTATCACATGCTAGAAACAAAAGCGTTCTTTTAGTCCTATTATTTTCAGTATCATGATCTCCAGAATTAAAAGCTAGCTCTGGCATGTAGCAAAGCTGTTCACCTTTAAACTGTATGAAATGCAAGAAAAAGTAAGAAAATACTTACGTATATGTATAGGTGCTATAGACATGCTCACCCACACATTGTCTGGGTTTCTGAGCTCTTAAAAACCTTCCCACAGACCAAAAAAAATAAACAAATCCTTCCACCTCATTCTTCCTCTGTTAGGTCCCCATTGGGAAGGCTTTCTTCCACCTTAGTAACAATGAGTCAGAGTAACATGAGTCAGACAGATGCTTCCCCTGCTATCAGATGTGCTATTCCAACCCAGAGACTCATTCATGGCACAGGTCTTGCTCAAATTCAAGAGACAATCACTCAAATCAGAGAGAATATTATTTTCTGTTAAAACAAATAAGATTTGGCCCCAAACTGATCCCAGGAGAGAGAGACACTGTCATCTGCTGGTTTAAAAGTCAAAAGACTTGGTTTCCTCCCTTTGCTCCGCAATGTGTTGAGGACTGCGTTTCTGCAAGTTACTTGGAGTAATTCTCCACAAAACCAGATGACATTCTTCAGTTGGTGGGCTGCCCATTCCTAAGCTCAGAATTGGACTCTTCTCCATTTCACCAGAAAGGATGCCAGAACATCCAACACTGCCTCTTACGTGAAGCAATAGAACAATTCTTGAGGATGCACAGTGAATCTACAACACATATTCTGGAGCATCTTTTGCAGTAATATTCTATAAACACTTCATTGATATAAAATCTATCTTCATGCATTTGATATGTCTAACTGGAAGTTACTTAGGACACTGTCCCAGCATTAGTATCTGTATATCCAGAATAGCAGCATCTTAATGGGAAACATGTATTATAATTGGTAGGATTGAAAATTTAGTTAAAACTACTAAATGCCTACTCTTTAAGAAAAAAAAAAAAAAGCAGTCATATAGCTTTCAAAGTGGAATAAACCTTGCAATTGTCTGCCTGACCTATTTGGCAACACTTCTCTCTATTATTTTATCAATTAGTATCTATACAAACTCCCCCAAAACAGATGTCTAAACAGTCATTCATCAAAGAGAAAAAGGAGATTCAGGCATGCACCTAAAGTAATTCTGGCTGCTAATTGAGCACATGGTAACACAGATTATTTTGCAGGTGCAACTTCCTGAGAATGATCCCATTACTGTCCGCACTGCACAGATGGGCAGTGTTTTTTTAAGGTTTTAATCACAATATATGCAAACAGGCACAGCACCCCATGCATGCTAATGCTGTGAAGTGTCAGCAGTCACTACACTCTTTTAAGAGCTCTACATAAAAACTCAGAAGACAAGGAATTGATGAGTTAGGCACTTTAGAGGAAGGCTTAGAGGCTACAGCTAGAAGGTGACACACAGCACATTTGTAATAAATGTGGAGAAAACATCTTGCCAACACGGCAATGTATTCCCACATACTGATAGAAACTGCACCAACACAGACAGAATACAAGAAGATGTAAGGTCATCAAATTCCCAAGGTATTTATGTTAGGAGAACTAACCCTGAAAACAGTGATTATAGTGTAATCTTGACATCTGACAACCTCCTGTCAATGGCTTTCCTCAATGAAGGCATTCCACATCCCTCAGCTGCTGCTTTATCACCTGCAGTGAAGTCTTCTGCACCTGCTAATCCCAATTTGAGGGCTCACCAGACCTGATTCAGGTGACCAATTCACCTAGCAGACTTTGGTCTGAAAACTTTGTCAACTAAATGAGACATAAATAAATTCAGCTTAAGAATAATGGAACACAGTTCTTCCTATATTTCCTCTGTAAAAGACAGACCCTGTTCCTCCATGTTTGCAGTTTAAAAAAAAAAAAATAAAAATTAGTCGTCTGAATTTGATACTCTGAATTTGATACGCCAGGAGGGAAAAATGAAAATACAAAGACATATTAGAGGTTGTGTTCAGTTGCAGTGCCCCGGGTGCCAGGTTTGCAAAGCCAGCAATGTCCTCTTACCTGCACAGACACGGCACCACCCGAAGTAGTACCTGGAGCCCGGCTCCTGACCCGGGCGCGCCTTGCAGAGCTGTCAGCCTGGCGGGGATGGGCGGGCAGGGCAGGAGCGCACGGACAGACACACGGACACACACAGACAGACACACTCCCCCGAGCCCCCTGCGCTCACAGGGACATGTCACTGATGGGGACTGGCAAAACGCTGCATCCACCCCTGCAGGACGGGGAGAAGAGACGGGAAAGAGACGGGAAAGAGACGGGAAAGAGACGGGAAAGAGACGGGAAAGAGACGGGAAAGAGACGGGAAAGAGACGGGAAAGAGACGGGAAAGAGAAGATGGAGCGGAGGGCAGCGGGAGCTGGCGGCGGCAGCGGGCTCGGAGCCGGGCCGGGCCCGCGGCGATGCCGGAGAGGGGCCGGGCAGGGCGGGCTCCGGTTTAAGGAGCGAGGGGAGGGGAAGCGCTGGGCGGGGAGGGCTGCGGGCCCCGCTCGGGCCGGGCCGGGCCGGGGCGGGGGGAGCCGAGGCTGGGCTCGGGACTGACCGGCCCGGGGATGTGGGCTGGGGGACACGGGACTGGGAGTGTGAGCGATGAGGGACAGCGTCGAGGGAAGGGGACTGGGGGTCCCGGCCCGAGGGACAGAGAAATGTGCTCCCCGAGGAGTAGAGAATCTGGAGAACCGAGTCCCCGCCGTGTGGAGAGGAAACGCCCTTTCTGTCTTAGCAAACAGGTGGTTTCTGCTTTTACCTCTTCCCTGAGCTCAGTGTCTAAATAAAAAGCCCTCAGCTGGGATATTTTTTGCTTGAATTTCAGCTCTGACTTGCGAGCTGGAGCCACTTTTCCTTCACCCTTCCTCCAGACACATCCCCGGTCCCCTCTGCTATCACAGCCCGCAGCTTCTGCCCGGTGGAAGCCTTTCATAGCTGGACTGATGTCTGCCCCAAACCGAAGCTCTCAAAGCATGCCCAAGGGACGTACAAAGCATGTCATCAGTGCCCATGCATTTTTTTAGCATGACTGTTAACAGCTTTTCTCAGGTTGCCCAGAAAATGGTGGGTGCCTCATCCCTGGAAGTGTTCAAGGCCAAGGGTGGACGGGGCGGAGAAGGTGTCCCTGCGATGGCAGGGGGGGTTGGAACTGAATGATCTTTAAGGTGCCTTCCAACCCAAACTGTTCTGATTCTATTATAAACACAGTTATATCTAGAGCAGATCAGTTGATCAGGATCTAGACCAGGTTATAAGATGTTCCTGTGTCCGCCGAAATTTCCCAGAGCAAACCTGAGGCCTTAGGGGTCAGCAGGTTTGTGGCTGCTCAGATCCATGAAAACTCGCACAGCTTTGGTGGCAGATGACAGGTTTGATGGGGGGTGTTGTCTGTCTACTGTGTGGTAGCAACAGATACAGAAAGTTCTTTCTGTTGTGTTACAGCTCACCTTCAAGCTGAAAGAGCACTGCAGATGCCTGTCCACAAAGTTTTCCAGTTTGCAAAGATAAATCATTGACCAAATTCAGTTTGCTAAACTTCAGAGTTTTCTGGGAACATGCATTCAATATTATACATATATTAGGTTGAAATATGCTTAAATGGGGTGGATTTCTACCCTGTCAGGTAGTGGGAAAGGCAGGTCGCCAGTGCCTTCTCTAAACCCTCTTGCCAGTGACGTTATTTTCACCCAGCCCAGTCTCATCCCTGCTACTGCCAGTGAGACAAAGTGTAATTTTGTTCTTTTGTAAAAGACCAACTCATGGCCATCCTTTGCATTTTTTAAGAGACCTGTTAATCTCTCTGTTCCTCCATTCCTTGGACAGAACACATTCTTCAACTTCTAAGTGGATATCAAAAGATCATCGCCTTTGCTTTTCCGTTTCAGGTTTCCTGCAGGGATCTCTGCCTCAATACAAGTTAGAGCCTGAGTCACCAAAGCACTTTGCTGTATTTACTGAATTGGGACTTGAGGTTTCTGTTCATTGTGTGGCTGTTTAAAAATTCTTGAACAGGATTGCATTTTAGGCACAGGTTATTAGACAGTCTGTTCAGAGGCATGAAAGAAAATATCCATGAGTACAGAAAGGTAAGAAGTTTCTTGAGAACTCACAGCCTTGCTGACCTCTGCCCAGATTTTGGGGTGATTGCATTGTTTATTCACATCTCTGCCATCAGAATCAGCTGGAATCCGTTGGTCTACAAAAAACAGATGATATATTTAATGCTGCATATGCATCTATAAATCTGAGAAGGAATCCTCTGTCTCCAACTGATCCCATTCCAGCTCTCATAAACGGCATCAAAAGGGTGGGCAGGTACTGGACAGGCTGCCCAAGGACATGGTGGAATCACCATTCCTGGAAGTGTTCACAAAACCTGTAGGTGTGGTGCTTACGGACATGGTTTAGGGGTGCATCTGGCGATGCTGAGTTAATGGTTTAACTCAGTTTTAGAGGTTTTTCCAACCTTAATGGTTCTATAAAAAGGAGGGCAGGGGTTTGCTCATCTCCAGACTGAAGCAGCAAAGCAAAACTTTTCCCATAATAGAGTGCCATGGTTTTTATGCTGGCTTTCTGCATATTTTTCTTCAGGCTGCTTCACTTTCCAACCCAGTATTTTATTAAGTATTGTTTTTACCTGATGTAAAAATGTTAAGCCTATGGGATGCTGGTGATTTTCTCCCTAAAACTTCACCTTCCTAAGAATATTTTATCTCAAACAAGCATCTTCTCATTGCCACATTAGCTTGATCTGTTGTAAGAGATTAAACCAAGTGGTGTATGGCAGATGAGTGTTATTTACAATAAAGAATACCTAATATCCTCCCTCGGTCTGTAGCAGTGGCCTGATTTGTATATAGACCTTGCAGCAGTTAGTATTTCATCTACTGCACATAATAATCATCTGTTAACATTTGTACAGCAAGCTCAGTTGTTAAAGCTGTTGCTTCTCTTTACAATGTACCAAGGTGATTAACAGAATCTTTTTGCAAATACTTTGCCTCCAATGATCTGGAAGAAGCATAAACATGTAGATGGCAATTCAAGCTGCTGTCTTATTAGAATTTCTGTTGGAAACAGCACTGAATCAGCAGCTCAGAGGATTATGACAAACGTCGATGCACAGATACATAACTCAATTTCCCCACATTTTTCAGTTCTTTTTGTTCTGATTGTGAGCCTTTCATTTCCATTTTCACCCTGGGGTTAGGAATATAAAAGGTGGATGTACTGCATGGAGAAGAAGGTCTGTGTAGCCTGATATCTTATCCCCAGGAATGGATGCCTCAGCAGGTGTGTAGGAAAACAGTAATCATCCCACAATGCTTCCCGAGAATGGTGTCTCAGTCTGTGATTGTTGCACAAGGATTTCCTCACAAAGATGTGGTGTGTGACTTGAACTGCTCACAGTCCTTTCTTCTTTAGTAAATTTACCAGCCACATGTGAATCCAGATAAGTATTACTTACAAATGTTTTGTGGCAACATATCCTGCAATAGTACATTCCCAGGAATTATGCAGTCTGCAGATCACAGTGCCTTTCCTGTGACATCCAGTTTGATCACAGATTCAACTGCCTTTTCCTTCTGTCCAGTTAATGGCATGTCAGGGCTCTGACAGGTTTCTTACACAAATTCCCTGGAAATTCTGATGCTGTCAAGGCTCAGATAAGTAGCTGTGTGCTGGCAACTCATAAATTCTTAAGAAACAAGGATTTGCATCACTGGGGAATACTCTTGTGCCTTTTTTATCTTTATATACAGTCTCTTGTACACATTGTGTATTATAGTCCCTAAAGGCTTACATTTCAAGGCATGAAGCAGATCCAAATGATCTCTCTTAAGAAAAAGCCTACCTAGCAAAGAAATGTTCTCTTCCCTGCAATGTAGAATTTTTTATGCCAAAACCCACTGAGACCAATGAAAGGAAAAGACTAAATTCTGCAGAAGAATATATTTTGCATTACTGTGCAGCATGTCACACCTTAGTTTCTATAGATTTTATAGGACTCATGTATCATGACAGTATTCTGTTTTGATCTTTTTCTTATCTTACTTTTGTTGTTGTTACTGAATTACAGGATTTGTAATTCCTAAATCCTGTTTATGGATGTTAGATGAGCATTGCATGCAGCTTTTCATCCAATGTTGCAAAATAAAAAGTCATGAATTATGGAATCCTCATAGTTTAGTGAAGAAAAGACTCATAAAGTTTATTTTAAAAAAATAAAATTTCTTCTAATCCTACAGTAAGTTTCGGAATAACACCTTCAAGAGAAAAGAGAAATGGAAACAAAAATGGAAAAATATACCATCATCATGAGAAAAACTTTCAATATTTCCTTCCCACTCTTAAGAAAAAACAGTTTACTCTTGAGACACATATAATTTGTTCCTGTATTGATAACCCCAGCTACACCTAAATCCCATTTAATATAAAATGGTTGTAATAGCTCACACAAATAATCATTATAAGTATTTCTTGTTTCCTGACTTATCAAAGGGTAGTCTCATAGTTCTCCATCTCTCTAAAGCAGTGTTTTTGTTTACCCATCTCTCAGTCACCAACCTCTGATTATTTTCTCACATTTTATGTTATTTTATAAATTATTTTATAAAAATCACATTTTATAAAATTTGAATATTTGATTTTATAAGCTAAAACCTAAACCATATAAAAATGTAGTATTTCATAAGACCCCTTTTGTCTTCTCCATGTAATATGGGTAGAGAAAAGGAGAAATATTTCCTTATGGTGACCCAACCTTTTGAAACTCATTTTGTAAAACATAACTGTTTTAAGCAATTTATTGGGCTGACATATGAAGAGGATGCATAGTGGAACAAACTTCTCTATATATAATAAATGTGATATATCCCATGGCTCCCTCCACAGTAGTCTGCAAAAGCAATGCACAAGCCAAAACCATAATTTAGTTCTTGTTAGTTATATAAATATCAAAGAGGACAGAATATCACATCCTTCCATAGAACCTATTTATTCATTTGTTGCAAATTAGGACTACTGGTAGATTTAGTAGCTTCTCAAATCTGTGGATTCTAAAATCAATCTTCTGTAAATCTGATATTTGATCACTGGTGACATTAGAAAATCACATGATCACAATTTTCTGAGTTGGAAGGGACCCACCAGGATGGTCGAGTCCAGCTCATGCCTGATGACCAGACATTACCAGGTCTATAATTAAATGCTTTTAACTCTCTCCCTTTACAGGGTAAAAAACTTCTGTAATGTTGAGTTCTGGAAGTGACAGTTACTCACATCACACTGGAAATCAAGACACTTTTAATGATTGATGGTGAAAGGCTTTCTTCTGAATATGTGACTCAGTGGCTCAAATAGTCAATGAATTGCAGAATGAAGCTTGTTTGATGGACTAGCATGGAACAGTTTTCGTCCTCTTTATTGATGTCTAGCTGAGGGCCTGGAGTGCTCTTCAACTTCACATTTCCTTGTACTACAGTAAATCAGCATCAGTGCCTCTTTCCTGGATTTTCAGTGAAGCCAGGCAAAGTGGGCAGGGCTATGGTTGCTGAAAATAAAACCTAAATGCATTGTCTCCATATCTAGGACAGTGAAACACCTTTCTTCTCCTCTTTCATATACCTTTTAATATTTTGACAGTAATTAAAGAATCTGGAATTCCACAGTCCTAATTCATTTATAAACACCCTTCTCACTGAACTCAAAGCATCACATATGCTCAGGACAGAATTTAATGTTGAGCATTGCCAATCCATTGCTGTCTGCACTTCGCCTTTCAACATGAGCAGAATGACTTTTTTCTCTCTATTCTTGAGAATGTAATGCAGACTGAGTGAAAAAAGTACAGACTATACACTGCCTCTCTAGGTAATTTTACTTTTACATATATTGTCTATCATTTAAAGCTAATATTGCATTCAAATAAAAGCATTATTCTTTAATTAGAGACAAGCAGAACAGAAGCAAGAATTAAAGAATCATAGAATAATAGAATAGAAGTTAGAAAAGCTCTGTAAGATGAAGTCCAACCGTTAACCCAGCACTGTCAAGTTCACCACTAAACCATGTCCTCAAGTGTCACATCAACGTGGCTTTTAAACACCACCAGGTGTGGTGAATCCACCACCCTGGACAGCCTCTTCCAATGCTTGGCAACTCTTTGAGGGAAGAAAGTTTTCTGAATATCCAATCTAAACTTACTCTGATAGAACTTGATTTTTTTTTTCCCCTCCTCTGGTCCTGCAACTTTTACCTGGGAAAAGACACCCAGAAGAAGAAAAGAAGGAATAGGTTTATGATCTGGAGTAAAGGGTCCCAATGCACATACATAAAAGATTGATATTTTGGGGGAGACAATTAACCAGTTCCATGTCCTGGCCTTCAAGGTCAGATTGGATGGGGCTCTGAGCAACCTGGTCTAGTGGAAGGTGTACCTGTCCATGGCAGATGGTTGGAACTAGATTATCTTTAAGGTCCCTTACAAGCCAAGCCATTCTTGTGACTATGATCTTGACGTCACTCATGACCTTGTAACAATACCTACAAGAAGAGAAATTTATATTGATAGCACAGTCAGCACTGTGACTCTTATTTGTGCTGCAGGAACCTTTCCAAGCAGTTGGTCTGAAATGGTTTGTTCTCCAGCTTGTAGTGTTTGATACATCCTGCAACAGCTCCACACCAGTAAAATGTCTTCGTGCTCTGGGCATCCCTGCCTAATTCTAGAGCCACACTGGAGATGTGAACTCACCCATGGCATGACAGCAGTAAATCAGGTATGGGAGCCTGTGCATGTCAGACACAAGGGAGACACAGGAGGGTGAGTGGTGCTGTGGGTGTAAAACCTTTCACTGTTTTGTACAGTTGAGATGAGGGGTTAACTCAAACTACAATGAAGCTGGGCAGCCCTATCAAGTGCTAATCATCCCTTTCCTTTTTGCACTCCATCTGCCTATCAGCTGATACAGTTTTAAATGGCTGGAGGCTGGTGCTGTTTGTCCTCTCCACCACAGTTTCCTGTTCTTACACCACCCTTCTCTGTCCTTCTCTGTGAAGCCATTTTAAAAGCCCAGAAATATTTCTGAAACATTTTTCTCCGTATATTTTCAATGCAAAATAATATTTTCAGTGCAGAAATAACTTCCCACTGGGAACAATTTTGCATCTTGGTAGCTCCTAGGTCCGTAAATTATATTTTGTATTCCCATTGAGAGGAAAAAAAATCACATTTTAACCGAAGATAAAGTCAAATTTCTTCTCCTATGAGTTCCAGAAAATAACGTTCTGTAGATTTTTATATACAGAAGACAAAAATAATGACCCAGGCTGAATATGGCTTATTCATGGCCTCAAGCCTAGACAAATACAAAAGGAAATTTATAAGGATTAAATTTGAGAGAAGAAATTCACAAACAAGAACACTTATTTTAAATGGCAACTGACTGGTACTTTCTTAGGTTTGAAATGCTGCAATTAGTCTGGGAAGAAAGGTTAAAGGACATCAAGCTGGTGACATGGTCAAAGGGAAGTAATATATGAATTTATTACATGGATATCCATAACTCATGCATAGAATATTTACTAGGCAGAGCCTATTTTTTCCTTTCCATTGGACTTCAAAATACAGAGAAAAGTCAGTGTCAGTGTTGATGATAACATTTGCACCTAGCTGCCATGAATTTACAGATTGAGCAATGTGGTCAAAAAAACCCCTATGAATTAGAAATACATTTTCCAGTTAAAAATATTGATGTATTTCTTTTTGGTGCCTTTAAAGAAATACTAATACATTAGATGACATAATTTGCAAAAAGTCTTTAGAAAAAAAAATAAAGAAACATTTTGAAATAAAAGAGGCAGAAAAAAAAATTCTATGGGAAAGGAGGGATGAGTTGAGGTAAAAGCAGGGAGAAGAGCTAATTTGAAGACTTTTCTGTCCATATAAATGCAGCACACAGCTGAGTGATCAACCGTGCAAGTTTGGTCTTTAGACACAATGTAAAATATGAACAGATGGAAAATTTGGGAGGAGAAAGAACAGATTTCTGAAGGAGCATTTAAAAAAGCTTGAATTTTACAGAGTGAACGTTAGACACCTTAGGGCAGGTGTCAGGGCAGGATGGTAAGGTGACACAGCAGAGTGGCAAGCCAGAAGAATGATTTTACTGGTTGATTTTGGAGATGGTGGGATAGTGTATGTCACTTAGAAATTGAAAGAATATAACAATAGCTCTACAGAGTTAGACCAATGTTGCACTTAGTCCCTAGTCTAGACTTCACTAACAGCTAATAAAACACTCCTAGAGAAAAACAAAGTGAATCTACAGTAAAGCTCTCCAGAATAATCCTTCTTGCTCCAGTAATTTTTATTTTGTTTGTTCCTAGATTAGAGGATGGTATTTAACAACCTTCAGTAGATTTCTCCCTCATGAAATACACAATTACTTTTTGAATTAACACAAGCTGATTCCACAGCAATTTTCAAAACTTTGCCACATTGTGAAAAAAACCAACTCCTTCTACATATTTGGCACTTATTCATTTTACTTGATGACCCTTAATATCCTTATTAGGCTAGAATGCAATCCTTCCTTGTTCTGACTATCCATATCATCCATGATTTAATGAAGCCTTTATCATAGTTCTCGCCAGTCTTTACTTCTTGTAGGATGAGGTGTAGCTCATTTGCTCGACCTTCATGTGAAAACCTCCTCAAAATTCTAATTATCCCTGCAAGTCTTCTCTGTGCCTTTGCAAATTTCAGTTTATTCATATTAAGGTGGGGAATTGTTTGGGAAGAAACAAGGGCAGGAGTTATGATTTGCTCCTGCCATGATGTACATGTGGTGACTTAGTTCTTACTGTGTTGGTCTCAGTTCTTTTCCTCATAATTGCAACTTGCTCTTGTCTTTGACTGCTTCTGAGCATTTCATGGACCTACCTACTGTAATTCCAACATCTCCTAACAACTGGGTCAAAATTTATAATTCTGTGTATACATTTCGTGCTTATCAATAATGAATTTCATCTCAGTTTTGTTTCCTCCTTCAGTGTCCTTAAGGCTTTCTGTCTCTATGTATAGTTGGTTGACCTCCCTTCTAACATTAATGATTTACTATTATTAGATAGTTTTACCTTCTTGTTATCCAGTTAGTTTTCTAGGACAGGCTCTGCTCACACCAACCCCAGTGAGAGTCCACAGGTGACTTCTGACCACTGTGAAGCTCTGCACTGAGCATTGTAGGAGGCTCTAAGAAAGGTAAAAGGCTGCCACTTGTAGTGAAGGGGGAGCCTAAAAAACAGGCATCATTTTCCAACTTTTGCTGACTAAGTGTACTTGCTTTCCAGGAAAGTGGCATATATTAAAATGACAATCTGCTTGTCAGGTTCCTGATGTCATTTGTTGTTCTCGTAAACCTTTGCATCTCCCCAGACTCTATATGGAACTTTTCCCTGAAATGCAGACTGAAAAAGCCCAGGTGCTGTTCAATGCAAAATACAAGTTCAACAGGTAAATTATGAGATATTGCTCCTTTGGCTGGTGTGATAAGCTGCACTCCCTCAGGAAGGTATCACTGAATCCCAGAATTGCAAAGACCCTTAGGAGCATTGAGTCCAATCATCAACCCAGTGCTGCCAACTCCACCACTAAACATTGTCCCTAAGTGACACATCTACAAGTCTTTCAAGTACCTCCATGGATGGTCACTTAGCACCTACCCTGAGCAGTCTGTTCCAAAGGTTAAGAACACTTTCTGGGAAGGGATTTTTCCTAATATCCAATCTAAACCTCCACTGGCACAACTTGAGGCCTTTTCCTCTCAAACTCTTACTCATTACTTGGGAGAGGAGACTGACCCCTGTAGTTCCGAGTTTCAAGCCTGAATGTTTTCATATTAAGAAGGGTTCTTTCCCAGGCTTTCTTCTGGTAAACAGAAGAACAATGTTTTGTAAATATAAGAATGTTTACATTCTTTCTTATAGGAGGGACCTTCTTCTGATGTCCCTCTGGGATGACCAATTGGTAGAAAAGTTTACCTTTTGTGTTACCAATCAAATTGGCCTCTGACATTCTGTATAAGAGAGGAGGTCATCCCACAATAAAGGGAGAACCCACGACCACCTGCAAAAGAGCCTGAATCTGTTTTCCTTTGATGTCTCTTGCAACAGACCCCCACCTGTCTACACCCTCCTTTCAGGTATTGTGGAGGGTGATAAGTTTTCCCCCTGAGCCTCCTTTCCCAAGCTGGACATCCGCACCTCCCTCAGCTGCTCCTCATCAGACTTTTGCTTCAGTCCCTTCACCAGGTCCTTGACCCCTCTGGACTCACTGCTTAGCAAAGTCTCCTGCCTCACTGGGACCCAGGTGGAAGGTGTGATGAGAATACTTTCTACATTGGTAAAGCCCTTGGGTCATTATCCATTATTGCTTTTTCATGCAGGCAGTGATGAAGTTGCAATAAGAAGTCTAAGAGCAAACACGGGAGACTTGAGAATCTTGGCCCAAATCAACATCCAGTGTTCCAAATGAAATCTTACAGGCTTTAATTGCAATGGAATAATTGATCCTTCTGCCCATTAATACTTTCCAGAATGAGATTTTTCCTTTTCTGCAGTAGAATTCTGCTGCCTTACGTTGGAAGTCTACATCTTGGAGTTACCTGCAGTAAATCAGATATAAAATGCAGATTAGAAGAGTGTGGAAAAGGAAGGCAGTTTTGTTAGGCACATGCACATCCACACTGACAGTCACTACAAAAAAAAAGGTAAGACAAGCCCAAGAAATTACGGAGTAGGATAAACAGCCAGACTACAGGAAAAAGAAGACAGCAGTGATTTTCTAGATTAGACACCAGTCTTTTCAACCACAGATGGGTGTATGAGGAGATTCATTCAATTGTCCAATGAAAAAAAGATGGAGAAATAATAAAACAAGGAAAGAAATGCATCAACATAAGGTGAAGAGGCTCACTACAAGTATTTCCTGTGGGAAATTCCCTTTCTCGCTCAGTATTTTTAATATGAAAATTTTAATTTTTAAGGATTCTTGATAAAAGTTTATGTCAGGGCAAAATTTTGTGCTGCAATCTGATCTTCTTTCCAGCTTCTTCATGAAATGCAATTTTCACCAAGTTCTCTAAGCTCTAGACAGTCAGAGTAACTGTCTGACCTTCAGGTTTTCCCAGTATACTCAGTCACAACATGCATGAAGGAAAGGACTGCACTAGGGGACTTCTTGGGCAAGGCCAGACTCTTTTCTGGTAGTGACAAACATGGTAAGCACCAGACAAACAATCAATCATGGTCAGTAAGCGCAGCTAAGAAATGGGAAGGCAGATTTGACCTTTACCACATCTTTGCTCTTCCAAATGTCAGAGCAGTTACAGAATTTCTCTTGTTTCATCAGACAGGACATTAATCTCTGCCTGGTCTTTTCAGCTTGTGTTCCTTTTACTGACATAACAGTTTTGTGGGTCTGGTGAAAAGCTGCATCACAACACATTCTTCATGGGTTTTTTACAATTTTTTCACTAGAGAGGAAAATAAATATTGAATGGAGCAAAAAACTGATTCAGTAATTTTGGTGAATTGTTCAGTACAGCTTCAAAAAATGGCTCTTCTGTAGGATCTAGCTCATGGTATCAAAAGGAGCCTGACACCTTCTCCTTCTTCTGTCAGTGCTGAGAGCTCCTCTCCCAAACTGAAAATTCTGTTTAGGTGTTGCAGTTTGTGATGATTGTAGGAAGTCTCACCTTCACCCCAAACCAAGTAAAATGCCTTCAATGAGCACAGCAGCAGTTACATTCTCTTTAACACAGTCACAGGAGTCTGCAGTGTCATTTAAGCTCCAAGGAGTGGCAATGCTACACAGTGCATCCATAAGCTTCCTTCCATGAGTGTCCCAACAAGGGTGTGCAGAACTCAATGCACTGTACAAAAATATACATGTTGCCAGGACACTGAGACCAAAGAGTCTTAGAGTTTTTGAAGCTTCCCTTTGTTCATTGTCAATTTCCTTGTATTTAATAGCAACCATAAATTTTATGTGGATGTGTGACTGAAATCCAAACAACTCAGGGAGCAAAGCTTCTGTTCAGCTCCAGTAAAGCTGGAGTAAAGCTCCAGCAAAGCTACAGTTTTAAGTCACTGATGAAATTATCTGATGTTTAGTGTGACCAAGGTTTGAGGCAATAAACAGTTTCCATTTAGCGGGAAGTTTTTGTGTCAAAGTGGCACAGACTGGCACCTGATGACTTGTCTGAACAGCAAACCTTGTTTACATGGAAAAGGAAAAGTGTAAGGAAAATCTTGCTTGGCGAGTGATTTGTTTCTGAACTAATTACTCTACAGAAAGTTAAGATTTCTCTAGAATTGTCTCTCTACTCCATCCCGTATCTGTGTCATTTTGCCTCAGCTGCCTTCACAGGTGACTCAGAGTTTTGGAAGCTCCCTGGTGAGACAGTGTCACTGCATGTGAGTGATAGTCTCAGACAGCTGTTCTAGCTCAAGAAATGTCCTTAAGCTGCTCACATGACATTTACTGCTCCAACAGGCTTCTACAGGAGTAAGACTGTGAACTAGATAAAAGTGCCTCGTGGCCTGGATTGTCCACAAAGGGAACTTGCTAGGTCAGACCATCCCAGTGGAAGCCTGTCTCACCTGGATAATGATGACTGTCGCAGGACTGTCAGATGACTGTAGGACACGAAATAAAGATGCTTGATTCCAGTCAGAAGGCAGAAAAGCATCATAAGGCCTTATTTACAATTCTTTCAGCCTTTTTATAACATCCTGCACTAAAAAGGCACATTATAGGTCCATAGGATTGACACCTCTCTCCATTGGTTAAGTAACAGAAGTAACAAACAACACCTAGGAGAGAGGTTGTTATGGGAAAGGAATATTGCTTACTTAGAAATGTTATGGGAAAAAAGTTATTTACACAAAGTTGTTTGGGAAAGGAAAAACTGTTGAAAAGTTTCCCTTGGGAAGAGCTAGCAATTCTCAAGCTCAGAAATATCAGGCCCACAGATGATTGCTCTCAGAAATTATTATTTTCTTAATACTTTAAAACTATTACTCCTAAACCTATCACAACATGCCCCACTAAAATGTTTGTTCTGAAGAGCATTATTGAGTTGCCCCTCAGTATTCTTATTTCATATCCTCAAAAGCTTTTGCCAGTTTTTTTGCCTTTTTCACACCTCTCTAATTAGTCTTACTGTTCAAGTCTGTCATTAGCTGCACATAGTCATCCATTCACAAATAGAGATAAATAAATAAAAATAATTTATTCTCAATCTTTTTCCCCCGGTGTTAGCTGCACATTTACTAAAATTCACTCTCTTCCATCATCAAAGTCTTTAGTGAAGATATATCAGTAACTGTGGATTCGGTACAGACTCTGCTATAAGACTATTCAGCATCTCCATTCAAAGTGACTAATACTTTTGGGAGTGATTTTCCAATCTGTCATCCACTTGTCATCTTTTGCTTATTGTGTATATCTGAAAATGTCACATCAGGCCTTACCAAAAGCCAGTATAAGTCATAAAGTACCATTATGTCACTTCCCCGTATCTGCTCATCCATTACTTCTTAAGGAAGGTGAATAAATTTTTTTAATGGGATGTCACAGACTTCTGGATCCTGAAATTTATCAGTCTGAGAACCTGATCAAGCTTCATGAGTGAGGATTATACCAGGCTTTTAAAATAGGACATAATCTATCAGATTTAAAAGCATTAGCCAATCTCTCTCTCACACAGGATTAAAACACTTTTCCATGCCCAGAGCATCCCACAGTGATTGCCTATGAGGTTAATGGGACCATCTTTACCAAAGATGACAACCCCCAGAGACAGAAAATACCTCCCTGGAGGACCTATGGGTCTGTTTTTTCCTGAGATGCATATAGGATGTGAAAGAGAGCCTTCAAAATACTTTTCAGAGTACGTTTTTCAATCTGTTTTCATGGGTTTGTTCACATTCCAAACAAAAATTCCTAGAGAGTTACTTGGAATACAGGCAGATAGGTTTAATCCCTTCACCTCTTCACCTGGAGAGATCATTACACAAAAAAAAAAAAAAAAAAAAAAAAATAAAGTCCATGTTACATTGACAACAGCCACGTGGCAGAACAGACGCTTTCATTTGCACATTCAAATTTGTTTATCCAGTAGTCCTAAACACCAGCTTTTTACAACACTCAGGGCTGTGTCCTGCTCTGGGCTCCAAATTACAAGAATAAAGTGACTGAGCTAGGCATTATTCAGAGAGCTGGATGAATGCTCAAAAGTCAGGAAAACATAACCTAAGCAAACAGATTGAAAGGAATGGATTGTTTAGCCTAGCAAAGAGGAAATTGAGGGTGGACATGGCAGAAATCCTGAAATATGTAGGAGGTTGCTGAAAGGAGAAAGGCAGTAGATTTTCTTGCATACCCATCTGGGTTAGGTCAACAAGCAGTAGGTTTCAGCTGTCTTTAGGGAGATAAACTGTCAGAGAAAAAACAGAAAGAAATAGTAATGAAATATTTATTCTTGAAAATATAGGTTGAGGTGGGACAGGGGTTAGAATTTGAAAAAGCACTACTAGGACAGATTTGTATGAAGCAGAAACATGGACTAGGTGAGAGTCTCTGAAAGTCCATTAAACCCTGTTTTCTGTGATTCACCACACATCTGTGGCTCCCTGGTTATGCTTCATCCCTTTATTGACTGCAGTGGCAAACATCAAATTGTTTGTCAGCTTAGTTATTGCAGAGACAGCAGTGATGGTACCAGTGAGTCATTTCTAGATGGGCTTCCAGGTATGTCCTTTATGACTCTTGGACTCAGGGCCCTTTTTCCTCATTTCATTTCAGGAGTTAGAAAGAATTGGTAGTTACCTACTTTTGCATGCAATGAGATGGAAAGATTTTAGCAAGCTGAAAGATTTCAGGGAACATTTGTATTTGAAGCAACCTGAGTCCAACAGCTTGCAGTTTTTGAAGGTTTGCTTTCTTGAGCACACTCATTTTAACTCATGTATCTAAATGCTCAAGAACTATAAGATCATCTCATTTGACCATTCTTATTTAATCTTTCCTTCTGCTGAGACAAATCAAATCTGTTTGTTGAGATACATTCAGCCTTTTCCCTTTGGTTGTAGGGAAATGGAGCAGCACTTATTTTAGCACAACCTAAAAAGAATTTATCCAGAATAAAAATGTTAAGAACATGAACTTGGTCTGTTCAGCCTCCAAAGGGAGAGATTGAGGGAGACTGAGCCCTGTTGCAATTACAACATCCTCATGGAGGGAAGAGGAGGGGCAGGCACTGGTCTCTTCTCTGTAGTGACCAGTGACAGGACCTGAAGGAATGGCTTGACGTCCTTTCCAGTGAGGTTTTGGTTGGATATTTGGAAAAGGTTCTTCTCCCAGAGGGTGGTTGGGCACTGGGAAAGGCTCCCCAGGGCAGTGATCACAGCCCCAAGCCTGAGAGAGTTCAAGGGATGCTTGGACAACTTTCTCAGGCACATGGTGGGATTGTTGGGAATGGTGCTGTGCAGGGCCAGGAGCTGGACTCAGTGATCCTGTGGGTCCCTTTCTACTCAGCAGATCCTGTGCTTCTGCGATTAGCAGTACCAGTCCTTAAAAAGGAGAGTTGAACCAGGAATGGAGTTTTAGTGGCTTTTCTTTAGGGAATTGTGAATCTTTTCATGCCAGCAATTTGCTTTGCTTTGTCATATTTGTCTTCCTTGAGATCTAGAGGGTTGTTTTCATTAACGAATCCAGAGTGAAAAGAGAGCTGCTGTATTAATCAATAGCTGAAGGAAATAAATATCTGCTCTTTCCTGCAAATGTGCTGCTGCATGATGTGTTTTCCTTGGGAAAGTTTTATTCCTGACAGAAGCCAGCCATCTGCTGGAGTGCTGCTGCAATAACCCTTTCTAGGGCTGCAGGACACAGCCACTTGCTGATGTTTGAAAAACTAAAACCCCCATTTTTTTCTTCAAACTTCATGAAAAATAAGCAGCTTGGTAAAAGAAATTGGGAAACTATGCATAGATACCATAAAAATAAACCATTAGATTCTAAATGCTGATGGAGGTGAAAACATCTATGATGAGCAAATGAAACACAAGATGTTAAGCACAGATATAGCATCTATCTGCATGCTGAAAACCTGAACAATGATACCAGAGTGATGAACAGATCTTTGAAGGAGGAGGACTAGAACATCAGCCAGGAATGGAGCCCACCAAGAGGAGCCAGCCACAGACATCCTGCCCACAGAAAGCCAAGCCACCTGAACAGTTTGTTTGCATAAAGGGATGCAGCATCTAACATGGGAAGAGCATTTTAAGGTTTTGTAAAACTTAGGATGTAATGCTTTAAGGGGATTATGTAAATGTGCAAAATTAGTTATGGGATGATTAGGGGAAGAACTGAAAGTGGGGAAAGGGAGGTACTAAGTTGAACTGGGGAGAAAAAAGCCAGGAAATAAAGGAGAAAGGAGCTGGACATGTGTTACCATGTTACCAGTGAGTGGGCACTGCTTGATGACTACAATCTATCCTACATCCTCATGAAATCCTATTTCCAGCTGTCCTCTTTATCCTAAATCCATGTCTCAGTACCAGTGAACTTCCAGGTGAGTTGGTTGGTGACTGGGATGAGAGATCCTTGTGCCAGCACCTGGAGAACACCAAGGTTCAGAGGCTGCTTATTGAGTAGGAGGGAGGTCACAGACCAGCTGCTGGTGAGATCCACACTGTGGATGTGTATTTCAATAGCAACCTTCAGTCCTGATCAGTTAGAGGGGAGGAGAGGATTGAGCCATCTTTGTTCATGTTTCTACGAGTGCTGGGTGTGCTTGTGGTTGTGGGGATGCAGAATTTGTTTTATAGGTTTTAGATATAAGTTTAGGATTTTTATTATAACTTTTGTGTAGTTTTAGTTATCCTGGTGTGGGCCCCATACCTTGGAATTTGTTACTATCATAGTTTGATAAGGGTTTCTATGGCTACTTTGGTCTCTGCCCAGAGACTGTTCCCCATTGGTTCTTTTATGTATTCTTTTTTCCCTTTGTCCATCATGGAATTTACCTCCAAGGTCAAGTTGCCCTCGGAGAAGATTCAGCCAGCAGCTGCCAC